>NW_023608998.1:0-17393 GCF_013339725.1 Rhipicephalus microplus
ATGCGTACTCGTTTTTGAATGCGCACGCGTATACTCGTTTTGAAAGCACACGCGCATACTCGTTTTTGAATGGGCACGCGCGTACTCGTTTTGGAATGCCACCGTATACTCGTTTCGGATGCGCACGCACATACTCGTTTTTTGAATTGCCACGCGCATACTTGTTTTTTAATGCGCACACGCATACTCGTTTTTGAATGCACACGCACATACTCGTTTCGGAATACGCACGCGCATACTCGTTTCGGAATGCGCACGCGCATACTCGTTTTGGAATAGGCACGTGCGTACTCGTTTTTGAATGCGAACGCGCATACGCGTTTTTGAACATGCACACGCGTACTCTTTTTAGATTGCACACGCGCGTACTCGTTTTGGAATAGGCACGTGCGTGCTCGTTTTTGAAAGCGAACGCGCATACGCGTTTTTGAACATGCACACGCGTACTTTGTTATGAATGCGCACGGGTATACTCGTTTTGAATGCACACGCGCATACTCGTTCTGAATAGGCACGCGCATACTCGTTTTTGACTGCGCACGTGTATACTCGTTTTGGAATACGCACGCGCATGCTCGTTTTTGAATAGGCACGCGCGTATTCGTTTTCGACTGCGCACGTGTATACTCGTTTCGGAATGCGCACGCGCATGTTCGTTTTTGAATAGGCACGCGCGTACTCGTTTTTGAATGCGCACGCGTACACTCGTTTTGAATGCGCACGCGTATACTCGTTTTTGAATGCACACGCGCATACTCGTTTTCGAATAGGCACGCGCATACTCGTTTTTGAATGCACACGCGTATACTCGTTTTTGAATAGGCACGCGCGTACTCGTTTTTGATTGCGCACGCGCATACTCGTTTTTGAATGCACACGCGCATGCTCGTTTTCGAATAGGCACGCGCGTACTCGTGTTTGAATGCGCACGCGCATACTCGTTTTTGAATGCACACGCGCATACTCGTTTTGGAATAGGCCCGCACATACTCGTTTTTGAATGCGCACACGCATACTCGTATTTGAATGCACACGCGCATACTCGTTTTCAAATAGGCACGTGCATACTCCTTTTTGAATGCGCCCACGCATACTCGTATTTGAATTCACACGCGCATACTCGTTTCGGAATACGCACGCGCATACTCGTTTTGGAATGCGCACGCGCATACTCTTTTTGGAATAGGCACGTGCGTACTCGTTTTTGAATGCGAAAGCGCATACGCGTTTTTGAACATGCACACGCGTACTCGTTTTGGATTGCACACGCGCGTACTCGTTTTGGAATAGGCACGTGCGTACTCGTTTTGGAATGCGCACGCGCATGCTCGTTTTTGAATAGGCACGCGCGTATTCGTTTTTGACTGCGCACGTGTATACTCGTTTCGGAATGCGCACGCGCATGTTCGTTTTTGAATAGGCACGCGCGTACTCGTTTTTGAATGCGCACGCGTACACTCGTTTTGAATGCGCACGGTATACTCGTTTTTGAATGCACACGCGCATAATCGTTTTCGAATAGGCATGCGCATACTCGTTTTTGAATGCACACGCGCATACTCGTTTTTGAATGCACACGCGTATACTCGTTTTTGAATAGGCACGCGCGTACTCGTTTTTGATTGCGCACGCGCATACTCGTTTTTGAATGCACACGCGCATACTCGTTTTCGAATAGGCACGCGCGTACTCGTGTTTGAATGCGCACGCGCATACTCGTTTTTGAATGCACACGCGCATACTCGTTTTGGAATAGGCCCGCACATACTCGTTTTTGAATGCGCACACGCATACTCGTATTTGAATGCACACGCGCGTACTCGTTTTGAAATAGGCACGTGCATACTCCTTTTTGAATGCGCCCACGCATACTCGTATTTGAATGCACACGCGCATACTCGTTTCGGAATACGCACGCGCATACTCGTTTTGAATGCACACGCGCATACTCGTTTTTGAATAGGCATGCGCGTACTCGTTTTTGAATGCGCACGCATATACTCGTTTCGGAATGCGCACGCGCATACTCGTTTTCGAATAGGCACGCGCATACTCGTTTTTAATGCGCACACGCATACTCGTTTTTGAATGCACACGCACATACTCGTTTCGGAATACGCACGCGCATACTCGTTTCGGAATGCGCACGCGCATACTCGTTTTGGAATAGGCACGTGCGTACTCGTTTTTGAATGCGAACGCGCATACGCGTTTTTGAACATGCACACGCGTATCTTTTTAGATTGCACACGCGCGTACTCGTTTTGGAATAGGCACGTGCGTGCTCGTTTTTGAAAGCGAACGCGCATACGCGTTTTTGAACATGCACACGCGTACTTTGTTATGAATGCGCACGGGTATACTCGTTTTGAATGCACACGCGCATACTCGTTTTGAATAGGCACGCGCATATCGTTTTTGACTGCGCCACGTGTATACTCGTTGTGGAATACGCACGCGCATGCTCGTTTTTGAATCGGCACGCGCGTATTCGTTTTCGACTGCGCACGTGTATACTCGTTTCGGAATGCGCACGCGCTGTTCGTTTTTGATAGGCACGCGCGTATCGTTTTGAATGCGCACGCGTACACTCGTTTTTGAATGCGCACGCGTATACTCGTTTTTGAATGCACACGCGCATACTCGTTTTCGAATAGGCACGCGCATACGCGTTTTTGAATGCACACGCGTATACTCGTTTTTGAAAGGCACGCGCGTACTCGTTTTTGATTGCGCACGCGCATACTCGTTTTTGAATGCACACGCGCATGCTCGTTTTCGAATAGGCACGCGCGTACTCGTTTTGAATGCGCACGCGCATACTCGTTTTTGAATGCACACCGGCATACTCGTTTTGGAATAGGCCCGCACATACTCGTTTTTGAATGCGCACACGCATACTCGTATTTGAATGCACCACGCGCATACTCGTTTTCAAATAGGCACGTGCATACTCCTTTTTGAATGCGCCACGCATACTCGTATTTGAATGCACACGCGCATACTTATTTCGGAATACGCACGTGCATACTCGTTTTGAATGCACACGCGCATACTCGTTTTTGAATAGGCACGCGCGTACTCGTTTTTGAATGCGCACGCATATACTCGTTTCGGAATGCGCACGCGCATACTCGTTTTCGAATAGGCACGCGCATACTTGTTTTTGAATGCGCACACGCATACTCGTTTTTGAAAGCGAACGCGCATACGCGTTTTTGAACATGCACACGCGTACTTTGTTATGAATGCGCACGGGTATACTCGTTTTGAATGCACACGCGCATACTCGTTTTTGAATGCGCACGCGTACACTCGTTTTTGAATGCGCACGCGTATACTCGTTTTTGAATGCGCACGAGCATACTCGTTTTCGAATAGGCACGCGCGTACTCGTTTTTGAACGCGAACGCGCATACGCGTTTTTTGAATAGGCACGCGCATACTCGTTTTTGAATGCACACGCGCATACTCGTTCGGAATACGCACGCGCATACTCGTTTTGGAATGCGCACGCGCATACTCGTTTTGGAATAGGCACGCGCGTACTCGTTTTTGAATGCGAACGCGCATACGCGTTTTTGAACATGCACACGCGTACTCGTTTTTGAATGCACACGCGTATACTCGTTTTGAATGCACACGCGCATACTCGTTTTTGAATAGGCATGCGCGTACTCGTTTTTGAATGCGCACGCATATACTCGTTTCGGAATGCGCACGCGCATACTCGTTTTCAAATAGGCACGCGCATACTCGTTTTTGAATGCGCACACGCATACTCGTTTTTGAATGCACACGCGCATACTCGTTTCGGAATACGCACGCGACTACTCGTTTTTGAATAGGCACGCGCGTACTCGTTTTTGAACGCGAACGCGCATACGCGTATTGAACACGCAATGCGTACTCGTTTTTGAATGCGCACGCGTATACTCGTTTTGAATGCACACGCGCATACTCGTTTTTGAATGGGCACGCGCGTACTCGTTTTGGAATGCGCACGCGTATACTCGTTTCGGAATTTGCCACAGCGCATACACGGTTTTCGAAATAGGCACGCGCATACCTTGTTTTTGAATGCGCACACGCATACTCGTAATTTGAATGCACACGCGCATACTCGTTTCCGTGGAATACGCACGCGCATACTCGTATCGGAATGCGCACGCGCATACTCGTTTTGGAATAGGCACGTGCGTACCTCGTTTTTGAATGCGAACGCGCATACGCGTGTTTTGAACATGCACACCGTACCCGTACTCGTTTTGATTGCACAGCGCCGTACTCGTTTTGGAATAGAGCACGTGCGTGCTCGTTTTTGAAAGCGAACGCGCATACGCGTTTTTGAACATGCAACGAACGCGTACTTTGTTAGAATGCGCACGGGTATACTCGTTTTGAATGCACACGCGCATACTCGTTTTTGAATAGGCACGCGCATACTCGTTTTTGACTGCGCACGTGTATACATCGCTTTTCGGGATGCGCACGCGCATGCTCGTTTTTGAATAGGCACTGCGCGTAATCGGTTTTAGACTGCGCACGTGTATACTCGTTTCGGAATGCGCACGCGCATGTTCGTTTTTGAATAGGCACGCGCGTACTCGTTTTGAATGCGCACGCGTACACTCGTTTTGAATGCGCACGCGTATACTCGTTTTTGAATGCACACGCATACTCGTTTTCGAATAGGCACGCGCATACTCGTTTTGAATGCACAGCGCATACTCGTTTTGAATGCACACGCGTATACTCGTTTTTGAATAGGCACGCGCGTACTCGTTTTGGATTGCGCACGCGCATACTCGTTTTTGAATGCACACGCGCATACTCGTTTTCGAATAGGCACGCGCGTACTCGTGTTTGAATGCGCACGCGCATACTCGTTTTTGAATGCACACGCGCATACTCGTTTTGGAATAGGCCCGCACATACTCGTTTTTGAATGCGCACACGCATACTCGTATTTGAATGCACACGCGCGTACTCGTTTTCAAATAGGCACGTGCATACTCCTTTTTGAATGCGCACGTGCATACTCGTTTTGAATGCACACGCGCATACGCGTTTTCGAATAGGCGCGCGCGTACTCGTGTTTGAATGCGCACGCGCATACTCGTTTTTGAATGCACACACGCATACTCGTTTTGGAATAGGCCCGCACATACTCGTTTTTGAATGCGCACACGCATACTCGTATTTGAATGCACACGCGCGTACTCGTTTTGAAATAGGCACGTGCATACTCCTTTTTGAATGCGCCCACGCATACTCGTATTTGAATGCACACGCGCATACTCGTTTCGGAATACGCACGCGCATACTCGTTTTGGAATGCACACGCGCATACTCGTTTTTGAATAGGCACGCGCGTACTCGTTTTTGAATGCGCACGCATATACTCGTTTCGGAATGCGCACGCGCATACTCGTTTTCGAATAGGCACGCCCATACTTGTTTTTAAATGCGCACACGCATACTCGTTTTTGAAAGCGAACGCGCATACGCGTTTTTGAACATGCACACGCCTACTTTGTTATGAATGCGCACGGGTATACTCGTTTTGAATGCACACGCGCATACTCGTTTTTGAATGCGCACGCGTACACTCGTTTTGAATGTGCACGCGTATACTCGTTTTTGAATGCGCACGAGCATACTCGTTTTCGAATAGGCACGCGCGTACTCGTTTTTGAACGCGAACGCGCATACGCGTTTTTGAATAGGCACGCGCATACTCGTTTTTGAATGCGCACGCGCATACTCGTTCGGAATACGCACGCGCATACTCGTTTTGGAATGCGCACGCGCATACTCGTGTTGGAATAGGCACGTGCGTACTCGTTTTTGAATGCGAACGCGCATACGCGTTTTTGAACATGCACACGCGTACTCGTTTTTGAATGCACGCGCGTATACTCGTTTTGAATGCACACGCGCATACTCGTTTTTGAATAGGCATGCGCGTACTCGTTTTTGAATGCGCACGCATATACTCGTTTCGGAATGCGCACGCGCATACTCGTTTTCAAATAGGCAAGCGCATACTCGTTTTTGAATGCGCGCACGCATACTCGTTTTTGAATGCACACGCGCATACTCGTTTCGGAATACGCACGCGACTACTCGTTTTTGAATAGGCACGCGCGTACTCGTTTTTGAACGCGAACGCGCATACGCGTATTTGAACACGCAAATGCGTACTCGTTTTTGAATGCGCACGCGTATACTCGTTTTGAAAGCACACGCGCATACTCGTTTTTGAATGGGCACGCGCGTACTCGTTTTGGAATGCGCACGCGTATACTCGTTTCGGATTGCGCACGCACATACTCGTTTTCGAATTGGCACGCGCATACTTGTTTTTGAATGCGCACACGCATACTCGTTTTTGAAAGCGAACGCGCATACGCGTTTTTGAACATGCACACGCATACTTTGTTATGAATGCGCACGGGTATACTCGTTTTGAATGCACACGCGCATACTCGTTTTTGAATGCGCAAGCGTACACTCGTTTTGAATGTGCACGCGTATACTCGTTTTTGAATGCGCACGAGCATACTCGTTTTCGAATAGGCACGCGCGTACTCATTTTTGAACGCGAACGCGCATACGCGTTTTTGAATAGGCACGCGCATACTCGTTTTTGAATGCACACGCGCATACTCGTTTCGGAATACGCACGCGCATACTCGTTTTGGAATGCGCACGCGCATACTCGTGTTGGAATAGGCACGTGCGTACTCGTTTTTGAATGCGAACGCGCATACGCGTTTTTGAACATGCACACGCGTACTCGTTTTTGAATGCGCACGCGCATACGCGTTTTTGAACATGCACACGCGTACTCTTTTTTGAATGCGCACGCGTATACTGGTTTTGAATGCGCACGCGCATATTCTTTTTCGAATAGGCACGCGCATACTCGTTTTTCAATGCGCACACACATACTCGTTCTTGAATGCACGCGCGCATACTCGTTTCGGAATACGCACGCACATACTCAATTTGGAATGCGCACGCGCATACTCGTTTTTGAACGCGAACGCGCATACTCGTTTTTGAATAGGCACGCGCGTACTCGTTTTTGAATGCGCTCGCGTAAACTCGTTTTGACTGCGCACGCGTATACTCGTTTTTGAATGCACACGCGCATACTCGTTTTCGAATAGGCACGCGAATACTTGTTTTTGAATGCACACGCGCATACTCGTTTTTGAATGCACACGCGCATACTCGTTTCGAAATGGGCACGCGCATACTCGTTTGGGAAGGCGCACGCGCATACTCGTTTTTGAATAGGCATGCGCGTACTCGTTCTTGAATGCGCACGCGCATATTTGTTTTTGAATGCACACGCGCATACTCGTTTTGGAATAGGCACGCGCATACCCGTTTGGGAAGGCGCACACGCCTACTCGTTTTTGAATAGGCACGCGCGTACTCGTTTTTGAATGCACACACGCGTACTCGTTTTGGAATAGGCACGCGCATACTCGTTTTTGACTGCGCACGTGTATACTCGTTTCCGAATGCGCACGCGCATGCTCGTTTTTGAATAGGCACGCGCGTACTCGTTTTTGAATGTGCACGCGTACACTCGTTTTGAATTCGCACGCGTATACTCGTTTTTGCATGCACACGTGCATACTCCTTTTCAAATAGGCACGCGCATACTCGTTTTTGAATGCCCACGCGCATACTTGTTTCGAAATAGGCACGCGCATACTCGTTTGGGAAGGCGCACGCGCATACTTGTTTTTGAATAGGCATGCGCGTACTCGTTTTTGAATGCGCACGCGCATACTCGTTTTTGAATGCACAAGGCACGCGCGTACTCGTTTTTGATTGCGCACGCGCATACTCGTTTTTGAATGCACACGCGCATACTCGTTTTCGAATAGGCACGCGCGTACTCGTTTTTGAATGCGCACGCGCATACTCGTTTTCGAATAGGCACACGCATACTCGTTTTGGAATAGGCACGCACATACTCGTTTTTGAATGCACACACGCATACTCGTATTTGAATGCACACGCGCGTACTCGTTTTGAATAGGCACGTGCATACTCGGTTTTGAATGCACACGCCCATACTCGTTTTTGAATGCACACGCGCATACTCGTTTTGGAATAGGCACGCGCATACTCGTTTTGGAATGCGCACGCGCATGCTCGTTTTGGAATGCGAACGCGCATACTCGTTTTGGAATAGGCACGTGCGTACTCGTTTTTGAATGCGCACGCGCATACGCGTTTTTGAACATGCACACGCGTACTCGTTTTTGATTGCACACGCGCGTACTCGTTTTGGAATAGGCACGTGCGTACTCGTTTTTGAAAGCGAACGCGCATACGCGTTTTTGAACATGCACACGCGTACTTTGTTATGAATGCGCACGGGTATACTCGTTTTGAATGCACACGCGCATACTCGTTTTTGAATAGGCACGCGCATACTCGTTTTGACTGCGCACGTGTATACTCGTTTCGGAATGCGCACGCGCATGCTCTTTTGAGTAGGCACGCGTACTCGTTTTTGAATGCGCACGCGTACACTCGTTTTGAATGCGCACGCGTATACTCGTTTTTGAATGCGCACGAGCATACTCGTTTTCGAATAGGCACGCGCGTACTCGTTTTTGAACGCGAACGCGCATACGCGTTTTTGAATAGGCACGCGCGTACTCGTTTTTGAATGCGCACGCGTATACTCGTTTCGGAATGCGCACGCATATACTCGTTTCGGAATGTGCACGTGCGTACTCGTTTCGGAATACGCACGCGCATACTCGTTTTGGAATGCGCACGCGCATACTCGTTTTGGAATAGGCACGTGCGTACTCGTTTTTGAATGCGAAAGCGCATACGCGTTTTTGAACATGCACACGCGTACTCGTTTTTGATTGCACAAGCGCGTACTCGTTTTAGAATAGGCACGTGCGTACTCGTTTTTGAATGCGAACGCGTATGCGCGTTTTTGAACATGCACACGCGTACTCGTTTTTGATTGCACACGCGCGTACTCGTTTTGGAATAGGCACGTGCGTGCTCGTTTTTGAAAGCGAACGCGCATACGCGTTTTTGAACATGCACACGCGTACTTGTTATGAATGCGCACGGGTATACTCGTTTGAATGCACACGCGCATACTCGTTTTTGAATAGGCACGCGCAATACTGTTTTTGACTGCGCACGTGTATACTCGTTTCGGAATGCGCACGCGCATGCTCGTTTTTGAATAGGCACGCGCGTACTCGTTTTTGACTGCGCACGTGTATACTCGTTTCGGAATGCGCACGCGCATGTTCGTTTTTGAATAGGCACGCGCGTACTCGTTTTTGAATGCGCACGCGTACACTCGTTTTGAATGCGCACGGTATACTCGTTTTTGAAATGCACACGCGCATACTCGTTTTCGAATAGGCACGCGCATACTCGTTTTTGAATGCACACGCGCATACTCGTTTTTGAATGCACACGCGCATACTCGTTTCGAAAATGGGCACGCGCATACTCGTTTGGAAGGCGCACGCGCATACTCGTTTTTGAATAGGCATGCGCGTACTCGTTTTTGAATGCGCACGCGCACACTTGTTTTTGAATGCACACGCGCATACTCGTTTTGGAATAGGCACGCGCATACTCGTTTTTGAATACGCACACGCATACTCGTTTTGCAATAGACACGTGCATACTCGTTTGGGAAGGCGCACGCGGATACTCGTTTTTGAATAGGCATGCGCGTACTCGTTTTTGAATGCGCACGCGCATACTCGTTTTTGAATGCACACGCGCATACTCGTTTTGGAATAGGCACGCACACACTCGTTTTTGAATGCGCACACGCATACTCGTATTTGAATGCACACGCGCGTACTCGTTTTGAAATAGGCACGTGCATACTCGTTTTTGAATGCGCAACGCATACTCGTATTTGAATGCACACGCGCATACTCGTTTTGAATGGGCACGTGCATACTCGTTTTTTAATGCGCACGCGCATACGCGTTTTTGAACAGGCACACGCGTACTCGTTTTTGAATGCGCACGCGTATAGCGTTTGAATGCGCACGCGCATACTCGGTTTTGAATGCACTACGCCCATACTCTGTTTTTGAATGCACACGCGGCATACTCGTTTCGGAATACGCACGCGCATACTCGTTTTGGAATGCGCACGCGCACTGCCTGTTTTGAATGCGGAGCGCATACTCGTTTTTGAATGCGACACACGCGTACTTCGCTTTCAGACATACGCACGTGCACTACTCGTTTTTGAATAGCGCACGCGCGTACTCGTTTTGAACGCGAACGCGCCTACTCGTTTTTGAACACGCACATGCGTACTCGTTTTTGAATGCGCACGCGTATTACTCGTTTTGAATGGCACACGCGCATACTCGTTTTTGAATGGGCGCGCGTACTCGTTTTTGAATGCGCACGCGTATACTCGTTTCGGAATGCGCACGCGCATACTCGTTTTCGAATAGGCACACGCATACTCGTTTTTGAATGCACACGCGCATACTCGTTTCGGAATACGCACGCGCATACTCGTTTCGGAATGCGCACGCGCATACTCGTTTTGAATGCACACGCGCATACTCGTTTTGGAATAGGCACGCCCATACTCGTTTTTGAATACGCACACGCATACTCGTATTTGATTGCGCACGCGCATACTCGTTTTGCAATAGGCACGTGCATACTCGTTTTTGAATGCACACGCGCATACTCGTTTTTGAATAGGCACGCGCGTACTCGTTTTTGAATGCGCACGCGCATACTCGTTTTGAATGCACACGCGCATACTCGTTTTGGAATAGGCACGCACATACTCGTTTTTTAATGCGCACACGCATACTCGTAATAGAATGCACACGCGCGTACTCGTTTTGAAATAGGCACGCGCATACTCGTTTTTGAATGCGCGCACGCATACTCGTTTTTGAATGCACACGCGCATACTCGTTTCGGAATACGCACGCGACTACTCGTTTTTGAATAGGCACGCGCGTACTCGTTTTTGAACGCGAACGCGCATACGCGTATTTGAACACGCAAATGCGTACTCGTTTTTGAATGCGCACGCGTATACTCGTTTTGAAAGCACACGCGCATACTCGTTTTTGAATGGGCACGCGCGTACTCGTTTTGGAATGCGCACGCGTATACTCGTTTCGGATTGCTCACGCACATACTCGTTTTCGAATTGGCACGCGCATACTTGTTTTTGAATGCGCACACGCATACTCGTTTTTGAATGCACACGCACATACTCGTTTCGGAATACGCACGCGCATACTCGTTTCGGAATGCGCACGTGCATACTCGTTTTGGAATAGGCACGTGCGTACTCGTTTTTGAATGCGAACGCGCATACGCGTTTTTGAACATGCACACGCGTACTCTTTTTAGATTGCACACGCGCGTACTCGTTTTGGAATAGGCACGTGCGTGCTCGTTTTTGAAAGCGAACGCGCATACGCGTTTTTGAACATGCACACGGTACTTTGTTATGAATGCGCACGGGTATACTCGTTTTGAATGCACACGCGCATACTCGTTTTTGAATAGGCACGCGCATACTCGTTTTTGACTGCGCACGTGTATACTCGTTTTGGAATGCGCACGCGCATGCTCGTTTTTGAATAGGCACGCGCGTATTCGTTTTTGACTGCGCACGTGTATACTCGTTTCGGAATGCGCACGCGCATGTTCGTTTTTTGAATAGGCACGCGCGTACTCGTTTTTGAATGCGCACGCGTACACTCGTTTTGAATGCGCACGCGTATACTCGTTTTTGAATGCACACGCGCATACTCGTTTTCGAATAGGCACGCGCATACTCGTTTTTGAATGCACACGCGCATACTCGTTTTTGAATGCACACGCGCATACTCGTTTCGAAATGGGCACGCGCATACTCGTTTGGGAAGGCGCACGCCCATACTCGTTTTTGAATAGGCATGCGCATACTTGTTTTTGAATGCACACGCGCGCATACTCGTTTTGGAATAGGCACGCGCATACTCGTTTTTGAATACGCACACGCATACTCGTATTTGATTGCGCACGCGCATACTCGTTTTGCAATAGACACGTGCATACTTTTTTTGAATGCACACGCGCGTACTCGTTTATGAATACGCACGCGCGTACTCGTTTTTGAATGCGCACGCGCATACTCGTTTTGAATGCACACGCGCATACTCGTTTTTGAATAGGCACGCGCGTACTCGTTTTTGAAGGCGAACGCGCATACGCCTTTTTGGACATGCACACGCGTACTCGTTTTTGAATGCACACGCGTTTATTCGTTTGAATGCACACGCGCGTACTCGTTTTTGAATAGGCCAGCGTACGTTTTGGATGCGCACGCATATACTCGTTTCGGAATGCGCACGCGCATACTGGTTTTCGAATAGGCACGCGCATACTCGTTTTTGAATGCGCACACGCATACTCGTTTTTGAATGCACACGCGCATACTCGCTTCGGAATACGCACGCGACTACTCGTTTTTGAATAGGCACACGCGTACTCGTTTTTGAATGGGCACGCGCGTACTCGTTTTTGAATGCACACGCGCATACTCGTTTTTGAATGGGCACGCGCGAACTCGTTTTTGAATGCGCACGCGTATACTCGTTTCGGAATGCGCACGCGCATACTCGTTTTCGTATAGGCACGCGCATACTCGTTTTTGAATGCGTACACGCATACTCGATTTTGAATGCACACGCGCATACTCGTTTCAGAATACGCACGCGCATACTCGTTTCGGAATGCGCACGCGCATACTCGTTTGGATAGGCACGTGCGTACTCGTTTTTGAATGCGAACGCGCATACGCGTTTTTGAATGCACGCATACTCGTTCGTAATGCGCACGCGCATATTCATTTTGGAATAGGCACGTGCGTGCTCGTTTTTGAAAGCGAACGCGCATAGACGTTTTGAACATGCCACGCTACTATTTGTGAATGCGCACGGGTGTATACTCGTTTTGAATGCACACGCGCATACTCGTTTTTGAATAGGCACGCGCATACTCGTTTTTGACTGCGCACGTGTATACTCGTTTCGGAATGCGCACGCGCATGCTCATTTTTGAGTAGGCACGCGCGTACTCGTTTTTGAATGCGCACGCGTACACTCGTTTTGAATGCGCACGCGTATACTCGTTTTGGAATGCACACGCGCATACTCGTTTTCGAATAGGCACGCGCATACTCGTTTTTGAATGCACACGCGCATACTCGTTTTTGAATGCACACGCGCATACTAGTTTCGAAATGGGCACGCGCATACTCGTTTGGGAAGGCGCACGCAGATACTCGTTTTTGAATAGGCATGCGCGTACTCGTTTTTGAACTTGGCACGCGCATACTTGCTTTGAATGCACACGCGCATACTCGTTTTGGAATAGGCACGCCCATACTCGTTTTTGAATACGCACACGTATACTCGTATTTGGTTTGCGCACGCGCATACTCGTTTTGCAATAGGCACGTGCATACTCGTTTTGAATGCACACGCGATACTCGTTTTTGATAGGCAGCGCGTACTCGGTTTTGAATGCGCACGCGCATACTCGTTTTGAATGCACACGCGCTACTCGTTTTGGAATAGGCACGCACATACGTTTTTAATGCGCACACGCATACTCGTAATAGAATGCACACGCGCGTACTCGTTTTGAAATAGGCACGTGCATACTCGTTTTTCAATTCGCACACGCACAATCGTATTTGAATGCACACGCGCATACTCGTTTTGAAATAGGCACGTGCATACTCGTTTTTGAATGCGCACGCGCATACGCGTTTTTGCACAGGCACACGCGTACTCGTTTTTGAATGCGCACGCGTATAAGCATTTGAATGCGCACGCGCATACTCGGTTTTGAATGCACACGCCCATACTCGTTTTGAATGCACACGCGCATACTCGTTTCGGAATACCGCACGCGAATACTCGCTTTGGAATGCGCACGCGCATGCTCGTTTTGGAATGCGAAGCGCATACTCGTTTTGAATGCACACGCGCGTATCGTTTGGAATAGGCACGCGCATACTCGTTTTGAATGCACACGCGATACTCGTTTTTGCATGCACACGTGCATACTCGTTCGAAATACGCACGCGATACTGTGGAGGCGCACGCGCATAACTCGTTTTTGAATAGGCATGCGCCGTACTCGTTTTGAATGCACACGCGCATACTCGTTTTGGAATAGGCACGTGCATACTCGGTTTTGAATGCACACGCACATACTCGTTTTTGAATGCACACGCGCATACTCGTTTCGGAATACGCACGTGCATACTCGTTTTAGAATGCGCACGCGCATGCTCGTTTTAGAATGCGAAACACATACTCGTTTTTGAATGCGCACGCGCGTACTCGTTTTTCAATTCGCACGAGCATACTCCTTTAGGAATAGGCACGCCCGTACTCGTTTTTGAATGCGCACGCGCATACGCGTTTTTGAACATGCACACGCGTACTTGCTTTTTAATGCGCACGCGTATACTCGTTTTGAATGCGCACGCGCATACTAGTTTTCGAATAGGCACGCGCATACTCGTTTTTGAATAGGCACGCGCATACTCGTTTTTGAATGCGCACACGCATACTCGTATTTGAATGCACACGCGCATATCGTTTTTGAATGGGCACGCGCGTACTCGTTTTTGAATGCGCACGCTTATACTCGTTTCGGAATGGCACGCGCATACTCGTTTTCGAATAGGAACGCGCATTCTCGTTTTTGAATGCGTACACGCATACTCGTTTTTGAATGCACAACGCGCATATCGTTTCGGAATACGCACGCGCATACTCGTTTTGGAATGCGCACGCGCATGCTCGTTTTGGAAGGCACGTGCGTACTCGTTTTGAATGCGAACGCGCATACGCGTTTTTGAACATGCACACGCGTACTTGTTTTTGATTGCACACGCGCGTATCGTTTGGAATAGGCAACGTGCGTACTCGTTTTTTGAATATGCACACGCGTACTCGTTTTTGATGCGCCGCCTATACTCGTTTTGAATGCACACCGCGCATACTCGTTTTTGAATAGGCACGCGCGTACTCGTTTCGGAATGCGCACGCGCATACTCGTTTTCGAATAGGCACGTGCATACTCGTTTTTTAATGCGCACGCGTACACTCGTTTTGAATGCACACGCGCATACTCGTTTTTGAATAGGCACGCGCATACTCGTTCTGACTGCGCACGTGTATACTCGTCTCGGAATGCGCACGCGCATGCTCGTTTTTGAATAGGCACGCGCGTACTCGTTTTTGAATGCACACGCGCATACTCGTTTTTGAATGGGCACGCGCGAACTCGTTTTTGAATGCGCACGCGTATACTCGTTTCGGAATGCGCACGCGCATACTCGTTTTCGTATAGGCACGCGCATACTCGTTTTTGAATGCGTACACGCATACTCGTTTTTGAATGCACCGCGCATATCGTTTTCAGAATACGCACGCGCATACTCGTTTCGGAATGCGCACGCGCATACTCGTTTTGGAATAGGCACGTGCGTATCGTTTTGAATGCGAAAACGCATACGCGTTTTGAATGCAAACGCGCATACTCGTTTCGGAATGCACACGCGCATATCATTTTGGAATAGGCACGCGCATACTCGTTTTGACTGCGCACGTGTATACTCGTTTCGGAATGCGCACGCGCATGCTCATTTTTGAGTAGGCACGCGCGTACTCGTTTTTGAATGCGCACGCGTACACTCGTTTTGAATGCGCACGCGTATACTCGTTTTTGAATGCACAGCGCATACTCGTTTTCGATAGGCACGCGCATACTCGTTTTTGAATGCAACGCGCATACTCGTTTTTGAATGCACCGCGCATACTAGTTTCGAAATGGGCACAGCCATACGTTTGGGAAGGCGCACGCGGATACTCGTTTTTGAATAGGCATGCGCGTACTCGGTTTTGAATGCACACGCCCACACTCGTTTTTGAATGCACACGCGCATACTCGTTTCGGAATACGCACGCGCATAATCGCTTTGGAATGCACACGCGCATGCTCGTTTTGGAATGCGAAGCGCATACTCGTTTTTGAATGCACACACGCGTACTCGTTTTGGAATAGGCACGCGCATACTCGTTTTTGACTGAGCACGTGTATACTCGTTTTCGAATAGGCACGCGCTTACTCGTTTTTGAATGCACACGCGCATACTCGTTTTTGAATAGGCACGCGCATACTCGGTTTTGAATGCACACGCGCATACTCGTTTCGGAATACGCACGCGCATACTCGTTTTGGAATGCGCACGTGCATGCTCGTTTTGGAATGCGAAGCGCATACTCGTTTTTGAATGCGCACGCGCGTACTCGTTTTTTAATTCGCACGCGCATACTCCTTTCGGAATAGGCACGCGCGTACTCGTTTTTGAATGCACACGGCGCATACGCGTTTTTGAACATGCACACGCGTACTCGTTTTTTAGTGCGCACGCGTATACTCGTTTTGAATGCGCACGCGCATATAGTTTTCGAATAGGCACGCGCATACTCGTTTTTGAATGCGCACAAGCATACCGTTTTTGAATGACACGCGCATACTCGTTTCGGAATACACACGCGCATACTCGTTTTGGGAAGGCGCACGCGTACTCGTTTTTCAATAGGCACGCGCGTACTCGTTTGAACGCGAACGCGCATACGCGTTTTTGAACATGCACACGCGTACTCGTTTTTGAATGCACACGCGTATACTCGTTTTGAATGCACACGGCATACGTTTTTGAATAGCATGCGCGTACTCGTTTTGAATGCGCACGCATATACTCGTTTCGGAATGCGCACGCCGATACTCGTTTTCGAATAGGCGCGCTACTCGTTTTTGAATGCGCACACGCATACTCGTTTTTGAATAGGCACCGGCATACTCGTTTTTGAATGCGCACGCGTATATGGTTTCGAAAATGCGCACGCGCCATACTCGTTTCGTATAGGCACGCGCATACTTGTTTTTGAATGCGTACACGCACTCGTTTTGGAATGCACACGCGCATACTCGTTCAGAATACGCACGCGCATACTCGTTTCGGAATGCGCACGCGCATACTCGTTTTGGAATAGGCACGTGCGTACTGTTTTGAATGCGAACGCGCATACGCGTTTTTGAATGCGCACGTGCATATCGTTTCGGATGCGCACGCGCATATTCATTTGGAATAGGCACGTGCGTGCTCGTTTTTGAAAGCGAACGCGCATACTGACAATGAAATAGCAGTTCTAGACTTCGTATGAGCAGCGGAAAGACAGACTTGTGGGAACCATTTTAATCTTTAAGCTTCATGATTTTTTGCAAACATGTATGTCGCAGTT
>NW_023608999.1:0-24738 GCF_013339725.1 Rhipicephalus microplus
TCAAGCTAACATCCCATAGAAAAAAAAGCGCCGCATCACCACCGGGTGGGCTCGAACCTCCAACCTTTTCGTTAACAGACGATCGCGCTAGCCGATCGCGCCACGGAGACAGTCGTGCTCCAGTCTCACCACCATCAGATCATATCCTCAAAGCTATCAGCGCAAAGAAAAAAGCAACACACCACTCCCGGGAGGGCTCAAAACCAACCTTTCGGTTAACAGCCGATCGCGCTAGCCAATTGCGCAACGGAGACAGTCCTGTCCACTCTCACCACCATCAGAACATATCTTCAAAGCTATCAGCCCATAGAAAAAGAGGCGCCGCACCAGCACCGGGTGGGCTCGAACCTCCAACCTTTCGGTTAAAGGCCGAACGCGCTTGCCAATTGCGCCACGGAGACAGTCTGCTCACTCTCACCACCATCAGAACATATCTTCGCAGCTATCAGCCCAAAGAAAAAAATGCAACACACCACTCCCGGGAGGGCTCGAACCTCCAACCTTTCGATTAACAGCTGATGGCGCCAGTCAATTGCGCCACGGAGACAGTCATGCTCTACTCTCACACCGTCAGAACATTTCTTCAGAGCTATCCGCCCAAAGAAAAAAAAGCGCCGCACCACCACAGAGTGGGCTTGAACCTCCAACCTTTCGGTTAACAGCCGAACGTGCTAGCCAATTGCACCAAGCAGACAGTCGCGCTCCAATCTCACCGCCGTTAGAAGATTTCTCCAAAGCTATCAGCGCCAAGAAAAAAGCAACACACCACTCCCGGGAGGGCTCGAAACTCCAACCTTCCAGTTAACTGCCGATCGCGCTAGCCTATTGCACCACGGAGACTGTCCTGCTCCACTGTCACCACCATCAGAACATATCTTCAAAGCTATCAGCCCAAAGAAAAATAGGCGCCGCACCACCACCGGGTGGGCTCGAAACTCCAACCTTTCGATTAACAGCCGATGGCGCTAGCTAAGTGCGCCACGGAGACAGTCCTGTTCCACTCTCACCACCATCAGAACATATCTTCAAAGCTATCAGCCCATAGAAAAAAAAGCGCCGCACCACCACCGGGTGGGCTTGAACCTCCAACCTTTCGGTTAGCGGCCGCACGCGCTAGCCAATTGCGCCACGAAGACAGTCCTGTTAAACTCTTACCACCATGAGAACATATCTTCAAAGCTATCAGCCCAAAGAAAAAAAAAGCAACACACCATTCCTGGAGGGCTCGAACCTCCAACCTTTCGGTTAACAGCCGACCGTGCTAGCCAATTGTGCCACGGAGACAGTCCTGCTATCTTTCACCACCGTCAGAACATATCTTCAAAGCTATCAGCCCAAAGAAAAAAAGCGCCGCACCACCACGGGGTGGGCTCGAAACTCGAACCTTTCGGTTAACAGCCGATCGCGCTAGCCAATTGCGCCACGGAGACATACCTACTCCACTCTCACCACCACCAGAACATATCTTCAAAGCTAACATCCCATAGAAAAAAAAGCGCCGCATCACCACCGGGTGGGCTCGAACCTCCAACCTTATGGTTAGCAGCCGATCGCGCTAGCCAATTGCGCCACGGAGACAGTCCTGCTTCGCTCTCACAACCATCAGAACATATCTTCAAAGCTATCAGCGTAAAGAAAAAAAGTGCCGCACCACCACCGGGTGGGCTCGAACCTCCAACCTTTCGGTTAACAGACGATCGCGCTAGCCGATCGCGCCACGGAGACAGTCGTGCTCCACTCTCACCACCATCAGAACATATCTTCAAAGCTATCAGCGCAAAGAAAAAAGCAACACACCACACACGGGAGGGCTCGAAACTCCAACCTTTCGGTTAAAAGCCGATTGCGCTAGCCGATTGCGCCATGGAGACAGTCGTGCTCCACTTTCACCACCATCAGAACATATCTTCAAAGCTATCAGCGCAAAGAAAAAAGCAACACACCACTCCCGGGAGGGCTCAAACCTCAAATTTTTTGGTTAACAGCCGAACGTGCTAGCCAATTGCACCACGAAGACAGTCGTGCTCCAATCTCACCACCATCAGAACATATCTTCGAAGCTATCAGCCTAAAGAAAAAAAGCGCCGCACCACCACCGGGTGGGCTCGAAACTCCAACCTTTCGGTTAACAGCCCATCGCGCTAGCCAATTCCGCCATGGAGACAGTCCTGCTCCACTCTCATCACCATCAGAACATATCTTCAAAGCTATCAGCGCAAAGAAAAAAGCAACACACCACTCCCGGGAGGGCTCGAAACTCCAACCTTTCGATTAACAGCCGATCGCGCAAGCCAATTGCGCCACGGAGACAATCCTGCTCCACTATCACCACCATCAGAACATATCTTCAAAGCTATCAGCCCAAAGAAAAAAAGTACCGCACCACCACGGGGTGGGCTCGAAACTCCAACCTTTTGGTTAACAGCCGATCGCGCTAGCAATTTGCGCCACGGAGAGAGTCCTCCTCCACTCTCACCACCACCAGAACATATCTTCAAAGCTATCATCCCATAGAAAAAAAAGCGCCGCAACACCACCGCGTGGGCTCGAACCTCCAACCTTTCGGTTAACGGCCGAACGCGCTTGCCAATTGCGCCACGGAGACAGCCCTGCTTCACTCTCACCACCATCAGAACATATCTTCAAAGCTATCAGCCCAAAGATAAAAAAGCAACACACAACTCCCGGGAGGGCTCGAACCTCAGACCTTTCGGTTAACAGCCGATCGCGCTAGCCAATTGCGTCACGGAGACAGTCGTGCTTCACTCTCACACCGTCAGAACATTTCTTCAGAGCTATCCGCCCAAAGGAAAAAAAGCGATGCACCACCACCGAGTGGGCTTGAACCTCCAACCTTTCGGGTAACAGCCGATCGAGCTAGCCAATTGCGCCTCGGAGACAGTCGTGCTCCATTCTCACCACCATCAGAACATATCTTCAAAGCTATCAGCGCAAAGAAAAAAGCAACACACCACCACCGGGAGGGCTCGAAACTCCAACCTTTCGGTTAACAGCTGATCGTGCTAGCCATTTGCGCCACGGAGACAGTCCTGCTCCACTCTCACCACCATCAGAACATATCTTCAAAGCTATCAGCCCAAAGAAAAAAAAGCGCCGCACCACCACCGGGTGGGCTCGAACCTCCAAGCTTTCGGTTAACAGCCAATCGCGCTAGCCAATTGCGCCCCGGAGACAGTCCTGCTCCACTCTCAGCACCACCACAACATATCTTCAAAGCTATAAGCGCAAATAAAAAAGCCACACATCACTCCCGGGAGGGGTCGAAACTCCAACCTTTTGGTTAACAGCCGATCGCGCTAGCCAATTGCGCCACGGAGACAGTCCTGCTCCACTCTCATCGCCATCAGAACATATCTTCAAAGCTACCAGCCTAAAGAAAAAAGCGCCGCACCACCACCCTGTGGGCTCGAACCTCCAAACTTTCGGTTAACAGCCGATCACGTTAGCCGATTGCGCCATGGAGACAGTCGTGCTCCACTCTCACCACCATCAGAACATATCTTCAAAGCTATCAGCGTAAAGAAAAAAGCATCACACCACTGCCGGGAGGGCTCAAACCTCCAATGTTTTGGTTAAAAGCCGAACATGCTAGCCAATTGCACCACGGAGACAGTCGTGCTTCAATCTCACCACCGTTAGAACATTTTTTCAAAGCTATCAGCGCAAAGAAAAAAGCGACACACCACACCCGGGAGGGCTCGAAACTCCAACCTTCCAAATACCAGCCGATCGCGCTAGCCAAATGCGCCAAGGAGACAGTCGTGCTCCTTCTCACCACCATCAGAACATATCTTCAAAGCTATCAGCTTAAAGAAAAAAAGCGCCGCACCACCACCGGGTGGGCTCGAACCTCCAACCTTTCGGTTAACACACGATCGCGCTAGCCGATCGCGCCACGGAGACAGTCATGCTTCACTTTCACCACCATCAGAACATATCTGCAAAGCTATCAGCCCAAAGAAAAAAAAGCAACACACCACTCCCGGGAGGGCTCGAACCTCCAACCTTTCGGTTAACAGCCGATCGCGCTAGCCAATTGCGCTACGGAGACAGTCGGGCTCCACTCTCACACCGTCAGAACATTTTTTTCAGAGCTATCCGCCCAAAGGAAAAAAACCACCACCGAGTAGCTCGAAACTCCAACCTTTCGGTTAACAGCCAATCGCGCTAGCCAATTCCACCATGGAGACAGTCCTGCTCCACTCTCATCACCATCAAACATATCTTCAAAGCTATCAGCGCAAAAAAAAAAGCAACACATCACTCCCGGGAGGGCTCGAAACTCCAACCTTTCGATTAACAGCCGATCGCGCAAGCCAATTGCGCCACGCAGACAGTCCTGTTCCACTCTCACCACCATCAGAACATATCTTCAAAGCTATCAGCCCAAAGAAAAAAAGCGCCGCACCACCACGGGTGGGCTCGAAACTCCAACCTTTTGGTTAACAGCCGATCGCGCTAGCAATTTGCGCCACGGAGATAGTCCTCCTCCGCTCTCACCACCACCAGAACATATCTTCAAGCTATCATCCCATAGAAAAAAGCGCCGCAACACCACCGCGTGGGCTCGAACCTCCAACCTTTCGGTTAACGGCCGAACGCGCTTGCCAATTGCGCCACGCAGACAGTCCTGTTCCACTCTCAACACCATCAGAACGTATCTTCAAAGCTATCAGCCCAAAGAAAAAAAGCAACACATCACTCCCGGGAGGGCTCGAACCTCCAACCTTTCGGTTAACAGCCGACCGCGCTAGCCAATTGTGCCACGGAGACAGTCCTGCTATACTCTCACCACCATCAGAACATATCTTCAAAGCTATCAGCCCAAAGTAAAAAAAGCGCCGAACCACCACCGAGTAGGCTCGAAACTCCAACCTTTCGGTTAACAGCCCATCGCGCTAGCCAATTCCACCATGGAGACAGTCCTGCTCCACTCTCATCACCATCAGAACATATCTTCAAAGCTATCAGCGCAAAAAAAAAGCAACACATCACTCCCGGGAGGGCTCGAAACTCCAACCTTTCGATTAACAGCCGATCGCGCAAGCCAATTGCGCCACGGAGACAATCCTGCTCCACTATCACCACCATCAGAACATATCTTCAAAGCTATCAGCCCAAAGAAAAAAAGCACCGCACCACCATGGGGTGGGCTCGAAACTCCAACCTTTTGGTTAACAGCCGATCGCGCTAGCAATTTGCGCCACGGAGATAGTCCTCCTCCACTCTCACCACCACCAGAACATATCTTCAAAGCTATCATCCCATAGAAAAAAAGCGCCGCAACACCACCGCGTGGGCTCGAACCTCCAACCTTTCGGTTAACGGCCGAACGCGCTTGCCAATTGCGCCACGGAGACAGCCCTGCTTCACTCTCACCACCATCAGAACATATCTTCAAAGCTATCAGCCCAAAGATAAAAAAGCAACACACAACTCCCGGGAGGGCTCGAACCTCAGACCTTTCGGTTAACAGCCGATCGCGCTAGCCAATTGCGCCACGGAGACAGTCGTGCTCCACTCTCACACCGTCAGAACATTTCTTCAGAGCTATACGCCCAAAGGAAAGAAAGCGATGCACCACCACCGAGTGGGCTTGGACCTCCAACCTTTCGGGTAACAGCCGATCGAGCTAGCCAATTGCGCCTCGGAGACACTCGTGCTCCATTCTCACCACCATCAGAACATACCTTCAAAGCTATCAGCGCAAAGAAAAAAGCAACACACCACCACCGGGAGGGCTCGAAACTCCAACCTTTCGGTTAACAGCTGATCGTGCTAGCCATTTGCGACACGGAGACAGTCCTGCTCCACTCTCACCACCATCAGAACATATCTTCAAAGCTATCAGCCCAAAGAAAAAAAGCGCCGCACCACCACCGGGTGGGCTCGAACCTCCAAGCTTTCGGTTAACAGCCAATCGCGCTAGCCAATTGCGCCCCGGAGACAGTCCTGCTCCACTCTCAGCACCACCACAACATATCTTCAAAGCTATAAGCGCAAAGAAAAAAGCCACACAGCACTCCCGGGAGGGGTCGAAACTCCAACCTTTTGGTTAACAGCCGATCGCGCTAGCCAATTGCGCCACGGAGACAGTCCTGCTCCACTCTCATCGCCATCAGAACATATCTTCAAAGCTACCAGCCAAAGAAAAAAATATCACACCACTGCCGGGAGGGCTCAAACCTCCAATTTTTTGGTTAAAAGCCGAACATGCTAGCCAATTGCACCACGGAGACAGTCGTGCTCCAATCTCACCACCGTTGAAACATTTTTTCAAAGCTATCAGCGCAAAGAAAAAAGCGACACACCACACCAGGGAGGGCTCGAAACTCCGACCTTCCAAATACCAGCCGATCGCGCTAGCCAAATGCGCCACGGAGACAGTCGTGCTCCTTCTCACCACCATCAGAACATATCTTCAAAGCTATCAGCTTAAAGAAAAAAAAGCGCCGCACCACTACCGGGTGGGTTCGAACCTCCAACCTTTCGGTTAACAGACGATAGCGCTAGCCAATCGCGCCACGGAGACAGTCCTGCTCCACTGTCATCACCATCAGAACGTATCTTCAAAGCTATCAGCCCAAAGAAAAAAAAGCAACACACCACTCGCGGGAGGGCTCGAACCTCCAACCTTTCAGTTAACAGCCGATCGCGCTAGTCAATTGCGCCACGGAGACAGTCGTGCTCCACTCTCACCACCATAAGTGCATATCTTCAAAGCTATCAGCCAAAAAAAAGCGCCGCACCACCACCGGGTGGGCTCGAACCTCCAACCTTTCGGTTAACAGACGATCGCGCTAGCCGATCGCGCCACGGAGACAGTCGTGCTTCACTTTCACCACCATCAGAACATATCTTCAAAGCTCTCAGCCCAAAGAAAAAAAGCAACACACCACTCCCGGGAGGGCTCGAACCTCCAACCTTTCGGTTAACAGCCGATCGCGCTAGCCAATTGAGCTACGGAGACAATCGGGCTCCACTCTCACACCGTCAGAACATTTTTTCAGAGCTATCCGCCCAAAGGAAAAAAAGCGCCGCACCACCACCGAGTGGGCTTGAACCTCCAAACTTTCGGTTAACAGCCGATCGCGCTAGCCAATTGCGCCACAGAGACAGCCGTGCTCCACTCTCACACCATCAGAACATTTCTTCAGAGCTATCTGCCCAAAGAAAAAAAAGCGCCGCACCACCACCGAGTGGGCTTGAACCTCCAACCTTTCGGTTAACAGCCGATCGCGCTAGCCAATAGGGCCACGGTGACAGTCGTGCTTCACTCTCACCACCATCAGAACATATCTTCAAAGCTATCAGCCCAAAGAAAAAAAAGTGCCGCACCACCACCGGGTGGGCTCGAACCTCCAACCTTTCGGTTAACAGCCGATCGCGCTAGCCAATTGCGCCCCGGAGACAACCCTGCTCCACTCTCACCAGCATCAGAACGTATCTTCAAAGCTATCAGCCCAAAGAAAAAAAAGCAACACACCACTCGCGGGAGCGCTCGAACCTCCAACCTTTCAGTTAACAGCCGATCGCGCTAGTCAATTGCGCCACGGAGACAGTCGTGCTCCACTCTCACCACCATCAGAGCATATCTTCAAAGCTATCAGCCAAAAAAAAAACGCCGCACCACCACCGGGTGGGCTCGAACCTCCAACCTTTCGGTTAACAGCCGATCACGCTAGCCGATTGTGCCATGGAGACAGTCGTGCTCCACTTACACCACCATCAGAACATATCTTCAAAGCTATCAGCGCAAAGAAAAAAGCAACACACCACTCCCGGGAGGGCTCAAACGTCCAATTTTTTGGTTAACAGCCGAACGTGCTAGCCAATTGCACCACGAAGACAGTCGTGCTCCAATCTCACTACCGTTAGAACATTTCTCAAAAGCTATCAGCAGCAATGAAAAAAGCAACACACCACTCCTGGGAGGGCTCGAAACTCCAACCTTTCAGTTAACAGCCGATCGCGCTAGACGATTGCGCCACGGAGACAGTCGTGCTCCACTCTCACCACCATCAGAACATATCTTCAAAGCTATCAGCTTAAAGAAAAAAAGCGCCGCACCACAACCGGGAGGGTTCGAACCTCCAACCTTTCGGTTAACAGATGATCGCGCTAGCCAATCGCGACACGGAGACAGTCCTGCTCCACTGTCACCACCATCAGAACATATCTTCAAAGCTATCATCCCATAGAAAAAAAAGCGCCGCATCACCACCGGGTGGGCTCGAACCTCCAACCTTTGGTTAACGGCCGAACGCGCTTGCCAATTGCGCAGCGGAGACAGTATTGCTTCACTCTCACCACCATCAGAACATGTCTTCAAAGCTATCAGGCCATAGAAAAAAAGCGCCGCACCACCACCGGGTGGGCTCGAACCTCCAACCTTTCGGTTACCAGACGATCGCGCTAGCCTATCGCGCCACGGAGACAGTCCTGCTCCACTCTCACCACCATCAGAACATATCTTCAAAGCTATCAGCCCAAAGAAAAAAAGCGACGCACCACCACGGGGTGGGCTCGAAACTCAAACCTTTCGGTTAACAGCCGATCGCGCTAGCCAATTGCGCCACGGAGACATACATACTCCACTTTCACCACCACCAGAACATATCTTCAAAGCTAACATCCCATAGAAAAAAAAGCGCCGCATCACCACCGGGTGGGCTCGAACCTCCAACCTTATGGTTAGTAGCCGATCGCGCTAGCCAATTGAGCCACGGAGACAGTCCTGCTTCGCTCTGACAACCATCAGAAGATATCTTCAAAGCTATCAGAGTAAAAAAAAAGTGCCGCACCACCACCGGGTGGGCTCCAACCTCCAACCTTTCGGTTAACAGACGATCGCGCTAGCCGATCGCCCCACGGAGACAGTCGTGCTCCACTCTCACCACCATCAGAACATATCTTCAAAACTATCAGCGCAAAGAAAAAAGCGACACACCACTCCCGGGAGGGCTCGAAACACCAACCTTTCGGTTAACAGCCGACCGCGCTAGCCAATTGTGCCACGGAGACAGTCCTGCTATCTTTCACCACCGTCAGAACATATCTTCAAAGCTATCAGCCCAAAGAAAAAAAAGCGCCGCACCACCACGGAGTGGGCTCGAAACTCGAACCTTTCGGTTAACAGCCGATCGCGCTAGCCAATTGCGCCACGGAGACATACCTACTCCACTCTCACCACCATCAGAACATATCTTCAAAGCTATCAGTCCCCCCAAAACAAAAGCGCCGCACCACCACCGGGTGGGCTCGAAACTCCAACCTTTCTATAAACAGCCGATCGCGCTAGCCAATCGCGCCACGGAGACAGTCGTGCTCCACTCTCACCACCATCAGAACATATCTTCAAAGCTATCAGCGCAAAGAAAAAAGCAACACACCACACACGGGAGGGCTCGAAACTCCAACCTTTTGGTTAAAAGCCGATTGCGCTAGCGGATTGCGCCATGGAGACAGTCGTGCTCCACTTTCACCACCATCAGAACATATCTTCAAAGCTATCAGCGCAAAGAAAAAAGCAACACACCACTCCCGGGAGGGCTCAAACCTCAAATTTTTTGGTTAACAGCCGAACGTGCTAGCCAATTGCACCACGAAGACAGTCGTGCTCTAATATCACTACCGTTAGAACATTTCTCGAAAGCTATCAGCGCAAAGAAAAAAGCAACACACCACTCCCGGGAGGGCTCGAAACTCCAACCTTTCAGTTAACAGCCGATCGCGCTAGACGATTGCGCCACGGAGACAGTCGTGCTCCACTCTCACCACCATCAGAACATATCTTCAAAGCTATCAGCTTAAAGAAAAAAAGCGCCGCACCACAACAGGGTGCGTTCGAACCTCCAACCTTTCGGTTAACAGACGATCGCGCTAGCCAATCGCGCCACGGAGACAGTCCTGCTCCACTGTCACCACCATCGGAACATATCTTCAAAGCTATCAGCCCAAAGAAAAAAGCTCCGCACCACAACCGGGTGGGCTCGAAACTCCAACCTTTCGATTAACAGCCGATCGCGCTAGCTAAATGCGCCACGGAGACGGTCCTGTTCTACTCTCACCACCATCAGAACATATCTTCAAAGCTATCAGCCCAAAGAAAAAAAGCAACACACCACTCCCGGCAGGGCTCGAACCTCCAACCTTTCGGTTAACAGCCGATGGCGCTAGTCAATTGTGCCATGGAGACAGTCATGCTCTACTCTCACACCGTCAGAACATTTCTTCAGAGCTATCCGCCCAAAGGAAAAAAAGCGCCGCACCACCACCGAGTGGGCTTGAACCTCCAACCTTTCGGTTAACAGCCGATCGCGCGAGCCAATTGGGCCACGGTGACAGTCGTGCTTCACTATCACCACCATCAGAACATATCTTCAAAGCTATCAGCCCAAAGAATAAAAAGTGCCGCACCACCACCGGGTGGGCTCGAACCTCCAACCTTTCGGTTAACAGCCGATCGCGCTAGCCAATTGCGCCCCGGAGACAGTCCTGCTCCACTCTCACCACCATCACAACGTATCTTCAAAGCTATCAGCCCAAAGAAAAAAAAGCAACACACCACTCCCGGGAGGGCTCGAACCTCCAACCTTTCAGTTGACAGCCGATCGCGCTAGTCAATTGCGCCAAGGAGACAGTCGTGCTCCACTCTCACCACTATCAGAGCATATCTTCAAAGCTATCAGCCAAAAAAAAGCGCCGCACCACCACCGGGTGGGCTCGAACCTCCAACCTTTCGGTTAACAGACGATCGCGCTAGCCGATCGCGCCACGGAGACAGTCGTGCTCCACTCTCAGCACCATCAGAACATATCTTCAAAGCTATCAGCCCCAAAAAAGCGCCGCACCACCACCGGGTGGGCTCGAAACTCCAACCTTTCGATTAACAGCCGATCGCGCTAGCCAATTGCGCCACGGAGACAGTCCTGTTCCACTCTCACCACCATTAGAACATATCTTCAAAGCTATCAGGCCATAGAAAGAAAGCGCCGCACCACCACCGGGTGGGCTCGAACCTCCAAACTTTCGGTTAACAGACGATCGCGCTAACCAACGCGCCACGGAGACAGTCGTGCTCCACTCTCACCACCATCAGAACATATCTTCAAAGCTATCAGCGCAAAAAAAAAGCAACGCACAACTTCCGGGAGGGCTCGAAACTCCAACCTTTCGGTTAACAGCCGATCGCGCTAGCCAATTGCGCCACGCAGACAGTTTTGTTCCACTCTCACCACCATCAGAACGTATCTTCAAAGCTATCAGCGGAAAGAAAAAAAAAGCAACACATCACTCCCGGGAGGGCTCGAACCTCCAACCTTTCGGTTAACAGCCGATCGCGCTAGCCAATTGCGCAACGGAGACAGTCCTGCTCCACTCTCACCACCATCAGAACATATCTTCAAAGCTATCAACCCCCCCCAAAACAAAAGCGCCGCACCACCACCGGGTGGGCTCGAAACTCCAACCTTTCGATAAACAGACGATCGCGCCAGCCAATTGCGCCACGGAGACAGTCCTGTTCCACTCTCACCACCATTAGAACATATCTTCAAAGCTATCAGGCCATAGAAAAAAAGCGCCGCACCACCACCGGGTGGGCTCGAATCCCCAACCTTTCGGTTACCAGACGATCGCGCTAGCCAATCGCGCCACGGAGACAGTCGTGCTCCAATCTCACTACCGTTAGAACATTTCTCAAAAGCTATCAGCAGCAAAGAAAAAAGCAACACACCACTCCCGGGAGGGCTCGAAACTCCAACCTTTAAGTTAACAGCCGATCGCGCTAGACGATTGCGCCACGGAGACAGTCGTGCTCCACTCTCACCACCATCAGAACATATCTTCAAAGCTATCAGCTTAAAGAAAAAAGCACCGCACCACAACCGGGAGGGTTCGAACCTCCAACCTTTCGGTTAACAGACGATCGCGCTAGCCGATCGCGCCACGGAGACAGTCCTGCTCCACTGTCACCACCATCAGAACATATCTTCAAAGGTATCATCCCATAGAAAAAAAAGCGCCGCATCACCACCGGGTGGGCTCGAACCTCCAACCTTTCGGTTAACGGCCGAACGCGCTTGCCAATTGCGCCACGGAGACAGTCTTGCTTCACTCTCACCACCATCAGAACATATCTTCGAAGCTATCAGCCCAAAGAAAAAAAAGCAACACACCACTCCCGGCAGGGCTCGAACCTCCAACCTTTCGGTTAACAGCCGATGGCGCTAGTCAATTGCGCCACGGAGACAGTCATGCTCTACTCTCACATCGTCAGAACATTTCTTCAGAGCTATCCGCCCAAAGGATAAAAAGCGCCGCACCACCACAGAGTGGGCTTGAACCTCCAACCTTTCGGTTAACAGCCGAACGTGTATAGCCAATTGCACCAAGCAGACAGTCGTGCTCCAATCTCACCACCGTTAGAAGATTTCTCCAAAGCTATCAGCGCCAAGAAAAAAGCAACACACCACTCCCGGGAGGGCTCGAAACTCCAACCTTTCAGTTAACTGCCGATCGCGCTAGCCTATTGCGCCACGGAGACAGTCCTGCTCCACTGTCACCACCATCAGAACATATCTTCAAAGCTATCAGCCCAAAGAAAAAAAAGCGCCGCACCACCACCGGGTGGGCTCGAAACTCCAACCTTTCGATTAACAGCCGATGGCGCTAGCTAAGTGCGCCACGGAGACAGTCCTGTTCCACTCTCACCACCATCAGAACATATCTTCAAAGCTATCAGCCCATAGAAAAAAGGCGCCGCACCACCACCGTGTGGGCTCAAACCTCCAACCTTTCGGTTAGCGGCCGCAACGCGCTAGCCAATTGCGCCACGGAGACAGTCCTGTTGAACTCTTACCACCATCAGAACATATCTTCAAAGCTATCAGCCCAAAGAAAAAAAAGCAACACACCATTCCCGGAAGGGCTCGAACCTCCAACCTTTCGGTTAACAGCCGACCGCGCTAGCCAATTGTTCCACGGATACAGTCCTGCGATTTTCACCACACTCATAACATATCTTCAAAGCTATCAGCTCAAGAAAAAAAAAAGCGCCACACCACCACGGGTGGGCCGAACTCGAACCTTTCGGTTAACAGCCGATCGCGCTAGCCAATTGGCCGCCACGGAGACATACCTACTCCACTCTCACCACCACCAGAACATATCTTCAAAGCTATCAGCGTAAAGAAAAAAAGCATCACACCACGCGGGAGGGCTAAAACCTCCAATAGTTTTGGTTAAAGCCGACATGCTAGCCAATTGGCCCACGGAAGACAGTCATGCTTCCAATCTCACCACCGTTAGACATTTTTCAAAGCTATCAGCGCAAAGAAAAAAGCGACACACCACACCACGGGAGGGACTCGAAACTCCAACCTTTCCAAATCCCAGCCGATCGCGCTAGCCAAATGCGCCAAGGGAGACAGTCGTGCTCCTTCTCACCACCATCAGAACATATCTTCAAAGCTATCAGCTTAAAGAAACAAAAGCGCCGCACCACCACGGGTGGGCTCGAACCTCCAACCTTTCGGTAAACAGACGATCGCGCTAGCCGATCGCGCCACGGAGACAGTCATGCTTCACTTTCACCACCATCAGAACATATCTGCAACGCTATCAGCCCAAAGAACAAAAGCAACCACACCACCCGGGAGGGCTCGAACCTCCAACCTTTCGGTTAACAGCCGATCGCGACTAGCCAATTGCGCCACGGAAACAGTCCTGCTCCACTCTCACCCACATCAGAACATATCTTCAAAGCTATCAGCCCAAAGAAAAAAAGCGCCAGCCACCACCCACCCGGGAGTGGCTCCGAACCGTCAAGCTTTCGGTTTAACAGGCCGAATCGTGCTTGCCAATTGCGCCCCGGAGACAGTCCTGCTCCACTCTCAGCACCCATCAGAACATATCTTCAACGTATCAGGCCCAAAAGAAAAAGCGCACACACCACTCCGGTAGGGCTCGAACCTCCAAACCTTTCGGTTAACAGCCGATCAGCGCTAGCCAATTGCGCCCCGGAGGACAGTCCTGCTCCCACTCTCATCCACCATACAACATATCTTCAAAGCTATCCAGCCTCAAAGACAAAAAGCGCCGCACCACCACTCCTGTGGGCTTCTAACCTCCAACCAACCTTTCGGTTAACAGCCGATCGTCTAGCCGACTTGCGCCATGGAGGACAGTCGTGCTCCACTCTCACCACCATCAGAACATATCTTCAAAGCTATCAGCCCATAAAGAAAAAAGCGCCGCACCACCACCGGGTGGGCTCGAACCTCCAACCTTTCGGTTAAACGGCCGAAGCTGCCCTTAGCCAATTGCACCATCGGAGACAGTCCGTGCCTTCACTCTCACCACCAGTCAGAACCTATCTTCCAAAGCTATCCAGCGCAAAGATAAAAAAGCAACACCCACACTCCCGGGAGGGCTCGAAACCTCCAACCCTTTCAGTAACAGCCGATCGCGCTAGCCAATTGGCGTCACGGAGACAAGTCGTGCTTCACTTCTCACCACCATCAGAACATTATCTTCAGAAGGCTATCCCCGTAAAGGACAAAAAGAGCCAGCACACACCCCCGGGAGGCTCGAACTCCAACCTTTCGTTAACCGCCGATCGCGCTAGCCAATTGCGCCACGGAGACAGTCCTGCTCCACTCTCACCACCATCAGAACATATCTTCAAGCTATCAGGCCAAAGAAAAAGCGCCGCACCACCCCGGGTGGGCTCGAACCTCCAACCTTTCGGTTAACAGCCGATCGCGCTAGCCAATTGCGCCACGGAGACAGTCCGTGCTCACTCTCACCACATCAGAACATATCTTCAAAGCTATCAGCCCAAAGAAAAAAAAGCAGCCGCACCACCTCCGGGTGGGCTCGAACCTCCAACCTTTCGGTTAACAGCCGATCGCGCTAGCCAATTGCGCCACGGAGACAGTCCTGCTCCACTCTCACCACCATCAGAACATATCTTCAAAGCTATCAGCCCAAAGAAAAAAAAGCAACACACCACTCCCGGGAGGGCTCGAACCTCCAACCTTTCGGTTAACAGCCGATCGCGCTAGCCATTGCGCCACGGAGACAGTCCTGCTCCACTCTCACCACCATCAGAACATATCTTCAAAGCTATCAGCCAAAGGAAAAAAAAGCGCCGCACCACCACCGGGTGGGCTCGAACCTCCAACCTTTCGGTTAACAGCCGATCGCGCTAGCCAATTGCGCCACGGAGACAGTCCTGCTTCCACTCTCAACCACCATCAGAACCTATCTTCAAAGCTATCAGCCCAAAGTAAAAAAGCCGCCCGAACCATTCCTCTTCCCGGAGTGGGCTCGAGCCTCCAACCTTTCGGTTAACAGCCGACTCGCGCTAGCAATTGGGTGCCACGGAAGACAGTCCTCTATCACTTCTCACCACAATCAGAAACATATCTTCAAAGCTATCAGCGCCAAAGGAAAAAAAGCCCCCGAACCACTCACGGAGCCATGGGCTCCGAACCTCCAACCTTTCAATTACCAGCCGATCGCGCAAGCCGATTGCGCCCCCGGAGGGACAAGTCCTGCTCCACTCTCACCACCATCAGAAACATATCTTCAAAGCTATCAGCCAGAAGAAAAAAAGCGACAGCACACACGCGCTGAGGGCTGCGAACCTCCAACCTTTTCAGGTTAACAGCCTGATCGCGCTAGTCAATTGCGCCATCGGAAGACAGTCCTGCTTCCACTCGTCACACCATCCAGAACCTATCGTTCAAAGCCTATCATCCATAGAAAAAAAGGCGCCGCAACCACCACCGGGTGGGCTCGAACCTCCAACCTTTCGGTTAACAGACGATCGCGCTAGCCGATCGCGCCACGGAGACAGTCGTGCTTCACTTTCACCACCATCAGAACATATCTTCAAAGCTATCAGCCCAAAGAAAAAAAAGCAACACACCACTCCCGGGAAGGCTCGAACCTCCAACCTTTCTGTTAACAGCCAATCGCGCTAGCCAATCGCGCTACGGAGACAGTCGGGCTCCACTCTCACACCGTCAGAACATTTTTTCAGAGCTATCCGCCCAAAGGAAATAAAGCGCCGCACCACCACCGAGTGGGCTTGAACCTCCAAACTTTCGGTTAAGAGCCGATCGCGCTAGCCAATTGCGCCACAGAGACAGCCGTGCTCCACTCTCACACCATCAGAACATTTCTTCAGAGCTATCCGCCCAAAGGAAAAAAAGCGCCGCACCACCACCGAGTGGGCTTGAACCTCCAACCTTTCGGTTAACAGCCGATCGCGCTAGCCAATTGGGCCACGGAGACAGTCGTGCTTCACTCTCACCACCATCAGAACATATCTTCAAAGCTATCAGCCCAAAGAAAAAAAAGTGCCGCACCACCACCGGGTGGGCTCGAACCTCCAACCTTTCGGTTAACAGCCGATCGCACTAGCCAATTGCGCCCCGGAGACAGTCCTGCTCCACTCTCACCACCATCAGAACGTATCTTCAAAGCTATCAGCCCAAAGAAAAAAAGCAACACACCACTCCCGGGAGGGCTCGAACCTCCAACCTTTCAGTTAACAGCCGATCGCGCTAGTCAATTGCGCCACGGAGACAGTCGTGCTCCACTCTCACCACCATCAGAAGCATATCTTCAAAGCTATCAGCCAAAAAAAAAAAGCGCCGCACCACCACCGGGTGGGCTCGAACCTCCAACCTTTCGGTTAACAGACGATCGCGCTAGCCGATTGCGCCACGGAGACAGTCCGTGCTCACTCTCACCACCATCAGAACATATCTTCAAAGCTATCAGCCCAAAGAAAAAAAGCAACACACCACTCCCGGGAGGGCTCGAACCTCCAGACCGTTCGGTTAACAGGCCGATCGCGCTAGCCAATTGCGCCACGGAGACAGGCTGCTCCACTCTCACACCATCAGAACTATCTTCAAAGCTATCAGCCCAAAGAAAAAAAAAGCGCCGCACCCACCACGAGGTGGGCTCGAAACTCCAACCTTTCGGGTTAACAGCCGATCGCGCTAGCCAATTGCGCCACGATAGCAGTCCTGCTCCACTCTCACCACCATCAGACATATTCTCAAGAGCTATCAGCCCAAGAAAAAAAGAGCTCCGCACCACCACCGGGAGTGGGCTCAAACTCCAACCTTTCGGTTAACAGCCGATCGCGCTAGCCAGATTGCGCCACGGAGACAGTCCTGCTCCACTTCTCACCACCATCAGAACATACTTCAAGCTATCAGCCAAGAAAAAAAAAGCAACACACCACCACCGGGAGGGCTCGAACCTCCACTTTCGGTTAACAGCCGACGCGCTAGTCATTGCGCCACGGAGACAGTCGTGCTCCACTCTCACCACCATCAGAGCATATCTTCAAAGCTATCAGCCAAAAAAAAAAGCGCCGCACCACCACCGGGTGGGCTCGAACCTCCAACCTTTCGGTTAAACAGACGATCGCAGCTAGCCGATCGCGCCACGGAGACAGTCGTGCTTCACTTTCACCACCATCAGAACATATCTTCAAAGCTATCAGCCCAAAGAAAAAAAGCAACACACCACTCCCGGGAGGGCTCGAAAACTCCAACCTTTCGGTTAACCAGCGATCGCGCTAGCCAATTGCGCTACGGAGACAGTCGGGCTCCCTCTCACACCGTCAGAACATGTTTTCAGAGCTATCCGCCCAAAGGAAAAAAAGCGCCGCACCACCACCGAGTGGGCTTGAACCTCCAAACTTTCGGTTAACAGCCGATCGCACTAGCCAATTGCGCCCCGGAAACAGTCCTGCTCCACTCTCACCACCATCAGAACGTATCTTCAAAGCTATCAGCCCAAAGAAAAAAAAGCAACACACCACTCACGGGAGGGCTCGAACCGTCAAACTTTCAGTTAACAGCCGATCGCACTAGTCAATTGCGCCACGGAGACAGTCGTGCTCCTTCTCACCACCATCAGAGCATATCTTCAAAGCTATCAGCCAAAAAAAGCGCCTCACCACCACCGCGTGGGCTTGAACCTCCAACCTTTCGGTTAACAGACGATCGCGCTTGCCGATCGCGCCACGGAGACAGTCGTGCTCCACTCTCACCACCATCAACATATCTTCAAAGCTATCAGCCAAAAAAAGCCCGCACCACCACCGGTGGGCTCGAAACTCCAACCTTTCGATTAACGCCGATCGCGCTAGAAAATTGGGCCACGGAGACAGTCCTGTTCCACTCTCACCACCATCAGAACATATCTCAAAGCTATCAGCGCAAAGAAAAAAGCAGCGCACCCATCCCGGAGGGCTCGAAACTCCAACCTTTCGGTTAACAGCCGATCGTGCTAGCCAATTGCGCCACGGAGACAGTCCTGCTCCACTCTCACCACCATCAGAACATATCTTCAAAGCTATCAGCCCAAAGAAAAAAAGCGCCGCACCACCGCCGGGTGGGCTCGAACCTCCAACCTTTCGGTTAACAGCCGATCGCGCTAGCCAATTGCGCCCCGGAGACAGTCCTGCTCCACTCTCACCACCATCAGAACATATCTTCAAAGCTATCAGCCCAAAGAAAAAAAGCAACACACCACTCCCGGGAGGGCTCGAACCTCCAACCTTCAGTTAACAGCCGATCGCGCCATGGAGACAGTCGTGCTCCACTCTCACCACCATCAGAACATATCTTCAAAGCTATCAGCCTAAAGGAAAAAAAGCGCCGCACCACCACCGGGTGGGCTCGAACCTCCAACCTTTCGGTTAACGGCCGAACGCGCTAGCCAATTGCGCCACGCAGACAGTCCTGTTCCACTCTCAACACCATCAGAACGTATCTTCAAAGCTATCAGCCCAAAGAAAAAAAGCAACACATCACTCCCGGGAGGGCTCGAACCTCCAACCTTTCGGTTAACAGCCGACCGCGCTAGCCAATTGTGCCACGGAGACAGTCCTGCTACACTCTCACCACCATCAGAACATATCTTCAAAGCTATCAGCCCAAAGTAAAAAAAGCGCCGAACCACCACCGAGTGGGCTCGAAACTCCAACCTTTCGGTTAACAGCCGATCGCGCTAGCCAATTGCGCCACGGAGACAGTCCTGCTCCACTCTCACCACCATCAGAACATATCTTCAAAGCTATCAGCCCAAAGAAAAAAAAGCGCACACCACCACCGGGAGGGCTCGAAACCTCCAACCTTTCGTTTAACAGCCGATCGCGCTAGCCAATTGCGCCACGGAGACAGTCCGTGCTCCACTCTCACCACCATCAGAACATATCTTCAAAGCTATCAGCCCAAAGAAAAAAAAGCGCCGCACCACCACCGGGTGGGCTCGAACCTCCAACCTTTCGGTTAACAGCCGATCGCGCTAGCCAATTGCGCCACGGAGACAGTCCTGCTCCACTCTCACCACCATCAGAACGTATCTTCAAAGCTATCAGCCCAAAGAAAAAAAAGCAACACACCACTCCGGGAGGGCTCGAACCTCCAACCTTTCGGTTAACAGCCGATCGCGCTAGCCAATTGCGCCACGGAGACAGTCGTGCTCCACTCTCACCACCATCAGAACATTCTTCAAAGCTATCAGCCAAAGAAAAAAAGCGCCGCACCACCACCGGGTGGGCTCGAACCTCCAACCTTTCGGTTAACAGACGATCGCGCTAGCCAATTGCGCCACGGAGACAGTCGTGCTCCACTTCTCACCACCATCAGAACATATCTTCAAAGCTATCAGCGCAAAGAAAAAAGCACGCACCACCCCGGGAGGGCTCGAAACTCCAACCTTTCGGTTAACAGCCGATCGCTGCTAGCCATTGCGCCACGGAGACAGTCTGCTCCACTCTCACCACCATCAGAACAATCTTCAAAGCTATCAGCCCAAAGAAAAAAAAGCGCCGCACCACCACCGGGTGGGCTCGAACCTCCAAGCCTTTCGGTTAACAGCCGAATCGCGCTAGCCAATTGCGCCCCGGAGACAGTCCTGCTCCACTCCTCAGCACCACCATCAACATATCTTCAAAGCTATCAGCGCAAAGAAAAAAGCCACACACCACTCCCGGGAGGGGTCGAAACTCCAACCTTTTGGTTAACAGCCGATCGCGCTAGCCAATTGCGCCACGGAGACAGTCCTGCTCCACTCTCATCGCCATCAGAACATATCTTCAAAGCTACCAGCCTAAAGAAAAAAAGCGCCGCACCACCACCCTGTGGGCTCGAACCTCCAAACTTTCGGTTAACAGCCGATCACGTTAGCCGATTGCGCCATGGAGACAGTCGTGCTCCACTCTCACCACCATCAGAACATATCTTCAAAGCTATCAGCGCAAAGAAAAAAAGCAATCACACCACTGCCGGGAGGGCTCAAACCTCCAACTGTTTCGGTTAACAGCCGAATCGCGCTAGCCAATTGCGCCACGGAGACAGTCGTGCTTCACTCTCACCACAGTCAGAACATTCTTCAAAGCTATCAGCCAAAGAAAAAAGCAACACACCACACCGGAGTGGGCTCGAACCTCCAACCTTTCGGTTAACAGCCGATCGCGCTAGCCCAATGCGCCACGGAGACAGTCGTGCTCCCTTCTCACCACCATCAGAACATATCTTCAAAGCTATCAGCGCTAAAGAAAAAAAGCAACGCACCACCTACCGGGTGGGCTCGAAACCTCCAACCTTTCGGTTAACAGCCGATCGCTGCTAGCCATTGCGCCACGGAGGACAGTCCTGCTTCCACTCTCAACACCATCAGAACATATCTTCAAAGCTATCAGCCCAAAGAAAAAAAGCGACAGCACCACTCACGGGAGTGGCTCGAACCTCCCAACCTTTCGGTTAACAGCGATCGCGCTAGCCAATTGCGCCACGGAGACAGTCCTGCTCCACTCTCACCACCATCAGAACATATCTTCAAAGCTATCAGCCGCAAAGAAAAAAAGCGACGCACCACCCCGGGATGGGCTCGACCTCCAACCTTTCGGTTAACAGCCGATCGCGCTAGCCAATTGCGCCACAGAGACAACCTCGTGCTCCACTCTCACACCATCCAGAACATTTATTCAGAGCTATCCGCCCAAAGGAGAAAAAAGCGCCGCACCACCACCGAGTGGCTTGAACCTCCAACCTTCGGTAACAGCCGATCGCGCTAGCCAATTGGCCACGGTGACAGTCGTGCTTCACTCTCCCCACCATCAGAACATATCTTCAAAGCTATCAGCCCAAAGAAAAAAGGTGCCGCACCACCACCGCGTGGCTCGAACCTCCAACCTTTCGGTTAACCAGGCCGATGCGCACTAGCAATTGCGCCATGGAACAGTCCTGCTCAACTCTCACCCCATCAGAACGTATCTTCAAAGCTATCAGCCCAAAGAAAAAAAAGCAACACACCACCACGGAGGGCTCGAACCTCCAACCTTTCGGTAACAGCCGATCGCGCTAGCCAATTGCGCCTACGGAGACAGTCGTGCTCCACTCTCACACCAGTCAGAACATATCTTTCAAAGCTATCCGCCGCAAAGGAAAAAAAGCGCCGCACCACCACCGAGTGGGCTGACCCTCCAAACTTTCGGTTAACAGCCGATCGCGCTAGCCAATTGCGCCACAGAGACAGCCGTGCTCCACTCTCACACCATCAGAACATTTCTTCAGAGCTATCCGCCCAAAGGAAAAAAGCGCCGCACCACCACCGAGTGGGCTTGAACCTCCAACCTTTCGGTTAACAGCCGATCGCGCTAGCCAATTGGGCCACGGTGACAGTCGTGCTTCACTCTCACCACCATCAGAACATATCTTCAAAGCTATCAGCCCAAAGAAAAAAAGTGCCGCACCACCACCGCGTGGGCTCGAACCTCCAACCTTTCGGTTACCAGCCGATCGCACTAGCCAATTGCGCCCTGGAAACAGTCCTGCTCCACTCTCACCACCATCAGAACATATCTTCAAAGCTATCAGCGCAAAGAAAAAGCAACGCACCCATCCCGGGAGTGCTCGAAAGTCCAACCTTTCGGTTAACAGCCGATCGTGCTTGCCAATTGCGCCACGGAGACGTCCTGCTCCACTCTCACCACCTCAGAACATATCTTCAAAGCTATCAGCCCAAAGAAGAAAAGCGCCGCACCACCTCCGGGTGGGCTCGAACCTCCAACCTTTCGGTTAACAGCCGATCACGCTAGCCAATTGCGCCCCGGACAGTCCTGCTCCACTCTCACCACCATCACAACTATCTTCAAAGCTATCAGCCCAAGAAAAAAAAGCAACACACCACTCCCGGGGGCTCTAACCCCAACCTTCATTAACCGCCGATCGCGCCATGGAGACAGTCGTGCTCCACTCTCACCACCATCATAACATATCTTCAAAGCTATCATCCTAAAGGAAAAAACGCCGCACCACCACCGGTGGGCTCGAACCTCCAACCTTTCGGTTAACGGCCGAACGCGCTAGCCAATTGCGCCACGCGACGTCTGTTCCACTCTCAAACCCATCAAGAACGTATCTTCAAAGCTATCAGCCCAAAGAAAAAAGCAACACATCACTCCCGGGAGGGCTCGAACCTCCAACCTTTCGGTTAAGCCGAACCGCGCTAGCCAATTGTGCCACGAGACAGTCCTGCTATACTCTCAACACCATCAGAACATATCTTCAAAGCTATCAGCCCAAAGTACAAAAAGCGCCGAACCACCACCGAGTGGGCTCGAACTCCAACCTTTCGGTTAACAGCCGATCGCGCTAGCACATTGCGCCAGGGAGACAGTCATGCTCCACTCTCATCACCATCAGAACATATCTCAAAGCTATAAGCGCAAAGAAAAAAGCAACACACCACTCCCGGGAGGGCTCGAAACTCCAACTTTCGATTGAACAGCCGATCGCGCTAGCTCAATTGCGCCACGGAGACAGTCTTGCTCACTCTCACCACCATCAGAACCATATCTTCAAAGCTATCAGCCAAGAAAAAAGCGCCGCACCACCCACGGGTGGGCTCAAACTCCACCTTTCGGTTAACAGACGATCGCGCTAGCCAATCGCGCCACGGAGACAGTCCGTGCTTCACTTCACCACCATCAGAACTATCTTCAAAGCTCTCAGCCCAAAGAAAAAAAGCAACACACCACTCCCGGGAGGGCTCGAACCTCAACCTTTCGGTTAACAGCCGATCGCGCTAGCCAATTGCGCCACGGAACAGTCCTGCTCCACTCTCACCACCATCAGAACAGTAGTTTCAAAGCTATCCGCCCCAAATGAAAAAAGCCCCACCACTCACCGGTGGGCTTGAACCTCCAAACTTTCAGGTTACAGCCGATCGCGCTAGCCAATTGCGCCAGGGTGACTGTGCAAGCCGTGTCTCCACTCTCACACAGCAGAACATTTATTGCTAGGGAGCTATCCGCCCAAAGGAAAAAAAGCGGCCGCACCACCACCGAGTGGGCTTGAACCTCCAACCTTTCGGTTAACAGCCGATCGCGCTAGCCAATTGGGCCACGGTGACAGTCGTGCTTCACTCTCACCACCATCAGAGCATATCTTCAAGCTATCAGCCAAAAAAAGCGCTCACCACCACCGGGTGGGCTTGAACCTCCAACCTTTCGGTTAACAGACGATCGCGCTAGCCGATCGCGCCACGGAGACAGTCGTGCTCCACTCTCACCACCATCAGAACATATCTTCAAAGCTATCAGCGCAAAGAAAAAAGCAACGCACCACTCCCGGGAGGGCTCGAAACTCCAATTTTTTGGTTAACAGCCGAACGTGCTAGCCAATTGCACCACGGAGACAGTCGTGCTCCACTCTCACACCGTCAGAACATTTTTTCAGAGCTATCCGCCCAAAGGAAAAAAAGCGCCGCACCACCACCGGGTGGGCTCGAACCTCCAACCTTTCGGTTAACAGCCGATCGCGCTAGCCAATTGCACCACGGAGACAGTCCTGCTCCACTCTCACCACCATCAGAACATATCTTCAAAGCTATCAGCTTAAAGAAAAAAAAGCGCCGCACCACCACCGGTGGGCTCGAACCTCCAACCTTTCGGTTAACAGCCGATCGCGCTAGCTAATTGCGCCACGGAGACAGTCCTGTTCCACTCTCACCACCATCAGAACATATCTTCAAAGCTATCAGCCCAAAGAAAAAAAAGCGCCGCACCACCACCGGGTGGGCTCGAACCTCCAACCTTTCGGTTAACGGCCGAACGCGCTAGCCAATTGCGCCACGGAGACAGTCGGGCTACACGCTCACACCGTCAGAACATTTTTTCAGAGCTATCCGCCCAAAGGAAAAAAGCGCCGCACCACCACCGAGTGGGCTTGAACCTCCAACCTTTCGGTTAACAGCCGATCGCGCTAGCCGATCGCGCCACGGAGACAGTCGTGCTTCACTTTCACCACCATCAGAACATATCTTCAAAGCTCTCAGCCCAAAGAAAAAAAAGCAACACACCACTCCCGGGAGGGCTCGAACCTCCAACCTTTCGGTTAACAGCCGATCGCGCTAGCCAATTGCGCTACGGAGACAGTCGGGCTCCACTCTCACACCGTCAGAACATTTTTTCAGAGCTATCCGCCGAAAGGAAAAAAAGCGCCGCACACCACCGAGTGGGCTTGAACCTCCAAACTTTCGGTTAACAGCCGATCGCGCTAGCCAATTGCGCCACAGAGACAGCCGTGCTCCACTCTCACACCATCAGAACATTTCTTCAGAGCTATCCGCCCAAAGGAAAAAAAGCGCCGCACCACCACCGAGTGGGCTTGA
>NW_023609000.1:0-22899 GCF_013339725.1 Rhipicephalus microplus
GCAGTTCTAGACTTCGTATGAGCAGCGGAAAGACAGACTTGTGGGAACCATTTTTAATCTTTAAGCTTCATGATTTTTGCAAACATGTATGTCGCAGTTAACTGTACACAGACACACAGCTTTGGCCCTCTCTATAAGAACATGTTTCCTGAATAAAAAAAATTGAATTGCTAGGCAGTGCCGTGTCCTGTCAAATGGGAGCCTTACTTTTTTTCCCTAATTTTATCCCATTGTAACGTAACGAATTAATAAAGAACAAAAGTCGGGTGATTTATTCTGAAGCTCAAATGTTCGCTCTGTTCACACCTCAACCCACTTTGTTGTTGGCGCTGCATCAGCACGTGACCACAGAGACAGTCATTCATATGACCTTCTACTCTTGTACATAGTTGATAGTCTTTGTATTTGTATTGAAATGCAGTGCGCTTTTTTCTGTCATCTAACCTGAAATGTGCAAATAAGCCTTTGTCTGCACTGAGCGTAAAAGCAATTTTTTCAAGCCTACGTTTGAAAAAATTTTTTGATGCGCATGAATGACTGCATGCAAGGTCATTTCACTGGCTGCATGTACAATGTTGCTTGTTGCTTTGTGACCTGTTTCAAGTGCTTCAGCTGCTTTGTTGAGCACTGAGTAAATTCCTGCACTGCCTGACTTGAAGAGCCATCAAGGGCTGCTGGCGTCGAGCAAAACTGTGGTTTTGTTTTCAGTGACTTGGTTTGATCTTGTCTTCTGACAGAAAGGTGACGCTGGCAACTAGCTATCCACAATGTAGGCACATATATTTTTCTCGGAGAGGGAGGGGTTAACCATGGTACAAATATCTTAGAAGGGTCTGTACACTAGCACAAGCCTATCATACTAGCTTCTTATTATAAAAAATTGTTGAATATTTCAGAATGAAGGTGGCTAAAAAAGTTACACTTGAATGTAAACATTCGACAGAAGTCTGTCTGGTTGGAGTCTAAATCATCTCCCAAAGTTACACTTGTGTCTGGAAAGTAGAACAATGAATTTGTGAGGAAAGCTAACAGTATTGCAGGAGAAGGCTTGTACATTTTTTAGGCTTCTCAAAGAGAAAAATTTGGCTTACACAATTCTGCTTACACTTCTGCAAATTCTGCTTACAGAATTTGCAGAATACCTGCAGCACTTGATGCAAATTCTGCATCAAGTGCTGCAGGTATTGATGGATTGATATGGGGGGTTTTAACGCTTCGAAATCATCGTATGATTATGGGAGATGCTGTAGTGGAGGGCTCCAGAAATTTTGACCACCTGGGGTTTTTAAACGTGCACCCAAATCTGAGCACACGGGCCTACAGCATTTTACTTTCCATCAGAAATGCAGCCGTCGTAGCCAGGATTCGATCCCGCGACCTGCGGGTCAGCAGCCGAGTACCTAGACCACTACGGCAGGGCTGCTGCAGGTGTAAACACAACTGAGTGTGAGCTTTTTATTCTGCCAAACAAAAAACAAGCTTGGCCTATAAAAACAATTTGTCTGTCCCTCTAATGCCATAATAGGACTGCAGATGCAACAAAATGTAGGTACAATGTATAATAGTTTTTGCATTCTAAGCGACCCATGAGATCTTTCTTAACCAGAAAAGCACTAATTCGATCAACTGCCCTATGCTACTGCTCTATTTTGTGCTACTCAGGGCACTGAGTAGTGCCAGGTTGCCAACTTCAAAGAAATGTTTTTCTTACTTTAAGCAAGCGTCACTCATAAAATTTCATTTTTTATTCATTGAATGTATTCACAGTTACTTGCACTATGATCGCCCTGCATTAATATGATTGTCATAATAAAAAAATATGCAACTGTTCTGGAATATTTTTACCTTGTTCTTTAATATATTTTTTTTAACAATTCCAGTAGGCTCTTATTAAACTGAACCTGAAGGGACCAGGAAAATATGTTCGATTTAACAGGGGTTCTATTCACTGAGAGATGAACAGGAGTGCAAAATATGAGAACGAAACCAGTCTTGTCACTTTTTCTATTTAAGGGCACAGGTTAAGGCAAAATGTGAAAATTATTTTCTTTGCAATTTGGGAAGGGTGTCCCTTTCTCTTAATTTCACATATGTGCTCTTTTTAAACAGCATTTTTTGTGGCTCAAACCAGTTTTTGCAAAAGCAAGTAGTGAGTGAAAATGCACCCTTGTGCAAGCCTCCGTATGAGCTCTGTGCTTACACTATATTTTTCTAAAAAAGAACCTCATGTACGAGAGTCAAGATGTGTCAGCTGTGTACAGAAAATTGTTGGGTAACTTCTAAGGTAAGTCCGAAGGCACTGTGCGAGCACAATGGTACACTTTCAGCTCCTAGCTTCATTACACCTTTGCGTTTGTTGTGCTTGTCGATAAGTTTACCTGCTGGGGGGGGGGGGGGAGATGGTTTTCAGCTAGTGTAAATTTTGCAGGAACTCGCACAGTACAGTTGTAAATGTGAATAAATGCCAGTGACGTACTAAGGCATTCAACGCTGAATCAGCAAGTGCATTATAGTTGAACCTCACAGCCTTTTAGCGTCCATCGAGACGAATCACGTGCAGGGTGACAACGGGTATGCCCTAATGGACATGACTATCTGTGGTGCAATAAGACTGAATAGCATGTGAGAACTGCCTGGTGTAAGCTGTGGGGTCTCGACGTGGTGAGTGCCACGCTCTTGGAGTAAACAACGGACACAGTAGACACGGTCGCACTGAACCAAAGCAACAGACATTTAACTGCTTTAGATCGACGATATCGTCAGCCAAATAATAACATCTTGTGATCAACACTCTAACAACCTTACACAGCATTACAGAAAATTATACAACACTCGAAACATAACAAACACAAGAACATACTCAAGGCCGCTTCGCCGACGCCTGACACTTAACACGAGCCCCCCCCCCAGGCGCGCAACATGCGGTGCCGCGCTCCGGGGAACCACTGCTAGAGACGAGAATTTGTGCTAAATACCACCCACCAAAGAGGACTGCTCATATCTCGGGCGCCGCCACCCAGGCCTGCCGGCGCTGCGCACTAACCATGATGATGATGGTGATAACAAACGCTCGCCAGCACAATGCCACCTAGCGCTCATTAGTCGTGAATCCAAATGTGGCCTATGCACGAAACGCAGGCGCCATGAAGCGCAAACAACTTTACAGGGGTGATAGCACTTTCACATTAGGTGATAGCACTTCCACAGTGGATATCTTACTACTTAGAAGTTATTTTTCAAAAGTCTATTTGTACTAGTTCAGTGCCATTGGACTGGCGCACAGCTGTAGTTGTCCCTGTGTTTAAGAGTGGTGATCGGTTGTCTGCCAATAATTACCGTCCCGTATCGCTCACATCTATCTGCTGCAAAGTATTAGAACATGTCATTGTCAAGCATATCATCACATTTTTAGAAAATAAAAATTACTTTTATCCTTATCAGCATGGCTTTAGGAGGGAAGTCTCGACTACATCACAGCTTATCGAAACTATTCATGACTTTGCGACAACTTTAGAAATGAATGAACAAATTGATGTCATCTGCATAGGTTTCGCTAAGGCCTTCCATAAGGTACCTCACGACAGATTACTCTATAAGCTTCACTGCGCTGGACTAAGTCAACTTTTACTTAATTGGATTAAAGCCTACCTAAATGACAGGAAGCGATTTGTGAAAATTGATAACTCTATGTCTAGCTCACTAGAAGTGTTTTCTGGGGTTCCACAAGGCTCGGTTCTTGGGCCCTTATTGTTTCTGATATATGTCAATGATATCGCAGATATAGCAAAACCCCATGTTAAGCTCAAACTGTTTGCTGATGATTGTTTAATTTACGCGCGAATGACTGGTAAGAAGGACCAATTGAACATTGTCGAATGTCTAAAGGAATTACACTCATGGTGTGAAGCTTCGGGAACGGAAATCAATTATTCGAAATCTACCCTCACCCACATTTCTAAGAAAAAATGATAATTCCATTTGAATACTGTATCGGGAATCACACCTTGTTGACAGTTAATGCGTTCAAGTACTTAGGTCTCACAATAAGGCATAATCTAAAGTGGCACACATATTGATAGTGTTTGCTCTAAGGCCTCACAAAAATTGTACATATTAAGAAAAAAAACTTCAGGGTGCTAGTATGAACGTAAAACTTCTTGCTTTTAAAACTTTCATACGGCCGATGCTGGAATATGCCAGTATTGTCTGGAGTCCCCACCAAAAAGTGCTTGTAAATAAACTTGAACGCATACAATGGCTTGCAGCTCGCTTTACATGCTCGAGATATAAGCAGAACGACTCGGTCATAGAAATGCTACAACTATGTGATCTCGAGACGCTCCACAAGCGCAGACGCAAAAATAGATTGAAGTGTTTTTTCAATACTAGTAGGTGAGTTTAAAATTAACAGAAATGACTACATAGAATAACCTGGGAAACGAAGCAAGAGGGCAAACCATACACGAGTACTGCAACCTTATTTTGCACGAACGAAGGGGTTCCATCATACTTTCTTCCCCGATGTCATCGAAGACTGGAATGGGTTACCGAGTAACATTGTCAATCCGGGTGATGTTAATGAATTTGGGCATTTACTTGATTTGCATTTATGTGATTTATTGTAAATATTATTGCGATTCTCATTTGTTACATTACGAACAGGGTGTGTGTTTTTCGTTTTTCGTTTGAAATGCAGAGGTTTCACGGATTTGTATATATGTATACTTGGTTTATCATTGGGAGATGTATAGTTATATCCCCAATTTGTTTGTACAGTGTGTCGTACCTTTCCTGTAATGACCCTCAATAGAGGGTTGACAGTATTTCTAAATAATAAATAGTAATAAAAAAAAACATTCCCCTAACCTTAATTCAAACCATATCCCGAAAAAAAAAAAAATCATCAAAGAAATCAGCTGCACAAGCCCTAACAAAAAGTGCCAACACATGTCCCTAAAGAATGTCCGTGCACCACGACGACACCGCCGCCGGTTGACACAGCTGCACTGTACGGCTCGATGACTTCACCTCAGTACCGGTCTCGCAACGGTAACATTGCCGTCGGTGTGAGGAACCGTCACTCGCACGGACACATCTTCTGGTTGCGACCAGCACTCAGGAGGGTGCCGGACTGCAGGCAGTTGCGCAGGTCGCAGGCATGTTCATCGCCCGACCTCACGACCCCTCGCTTTCCTGGCCAGGTGGCGCTGACGGTCTGCAGAAGACAGCAAGCTGCGGGTTACATCACTCCCGCTGCGTACATTCCAAAACACTCGACAGAACAAGACAGTAGGGTAAAAGGAAGGGAGCTTTGGGCTCTTTGCCCACGTGGTACGATGGTCAGTGCTGCTAGCTAATACATCGGTGGTGACTGAGACGCCCAGCAAAAATATAACAAAGGTCGCTTTTCCCAACTCGTGCATCGCAAGATTAAAAAAAAAAGTGAGGGAAGCAGAGTGCAACACCTCAACGCCTTGATCCACCTAGTTGGGCCAGGTGTAACAGGCGGCTGCGCAGAACCTTAGGCCTAATGAGTCGCTTGACAACAACCGGCATCCACCCAGCACCCAGCCTAGGTGCAGGAGAAGCAGCCACAAGAAGACATACACTCTGTAAGGTAGCGCTACTTGCTCGCCGCACACAGCAGCTTACCAAGCGATGAGCGCCCATCGTCCCGGACGGTGTCGCTACACCCCGGCGTCGAGCCGCAAGACAAGACAGCAATGGCGCCCGACTCCCTGAGCCCAAAAGAGATAGAAGCAGCTATTTACAAAAATTAGGCCACCCACGAGGTTTTCCGTACTCGCTCGCTTCGGGCTTGGCCTACAATCCACGGACTCTAAGCTTTGCTCACCCCAGGATGCAGATTGCATGCCTCTCGTCCCAACTGAACTGAACAGCGTTCTTTAAAACCAACCACAACAACAACAAAAAAAACTTGCGAGCAGAAAAAAAAAAACTTAATGTGCTGACAAGTTCAAACATGTCACAAAAACTGATCTCTTCGCTCTCAACAAAACACACCATCTACGCTAGTAATGGAAGTCCCCCTAGGTCTACTCTACCCCGGCTCAAACAAAAGCTTGCACTGAACTCTGACCACTGTTGTCCGAAGCTCCAAGAACCCCACGTTGGGTGCCAGTGTGGAGTCTCGACGTGGTGAGCGCCGCCACGCTCTTGGAGTGAATGGACACAGTAGAGGCGGTCAGACCAAACGAAAACAACAGACATTTATTTTACTGCTTTAAATCGATGTTATTGTCAGCCAAATAATTATAACATCTTGTGATCAACACTCTAAACAAATTTACACAGCAATACACAAAATATACAGCACTCAAAACATAACAAACACAAGAATACACTCAAGGCAGCTTCGCCAACGCCCGACTTACCACAAGGGGACCCCCCCAGCGCACAACCCGCGGTGCCGCTCACCGGGGAACCACCACTAGAGACAAGCGTTCGTGCCAACCGCCAAAGAGGACCGCTCATATCTTGGGCGCCACCACGCATCACTGCCGGTGCTACGCACTAACCATGATGATGATGGTAATAACAAACGCTCGTGAGCACAATGCCATCTAGCGCTCGATAGTCATGAACCCGAAATGCGGCCTATGCGCGAAACACGTGCACCATGAGGCGCAAACAACTTTACAGGGGTGATAGCACCCCCACAAACTGTTGAGTTATCGGGAATTGAGTTGCATTGCCTTTGCCGTCTTTGTTTAGGCTCTGAGTGTTAAGGATTGCGACATTTTATGTTGTTCTTGCATGATAGTATGGTATGGTGCATGGTAGTATTGCACGATCCAAAATTGTGAAATGGTTAGGATTCAAGTCTGGCCAAACTTTAAGTCCATTTGCTGGAAATCGTTAACCATACTCGGTCATACATTGTGAATAGAGTTGCACGACATCTCACAAAAGAAGCAATGCAAGCATTACAAGAGCATCCAAAGTGAAAAATTGACTTTACCAATGATCACTAAGCTTGTAGCTAGTAAATAAAATAGTTGAATGGTGTTTGTGATAAGGTGTGTTCAGTTTCCAGCTGTTTAAGTTGAAACTCTATTATCTCAAAACTGTCTACTACTTAGGTACCATTACTTTTTATGTAATTGCAGATAACCAGTTGATTATTATAATTATTTTTGTATTTAATTAATATACTCAAAGCTACTGAAGCAGAATTGCACTTAACGAGAGCAGCTTGGTGGCCTTGTTGGCTCATAAAGGTTAGTGCGGCACTGAAGTGACGAAGACTGGACAGAGAGAACACACGTAGCGCTTTTGTGTGTGTGTTCTCTCTGTCCCATCTTCGTCCATTCAGTGCTGTGCTTTCCTTTTTGGATATGTGCAGAATGGAAGTTATGCATTTATAGTTTTTGTGTTACATATTTTCATTGATTCTAATTAACTCAAAAGTCAAGTTGGTAAAAAATTAGTGGTAAAAGTCAGTGGTAAAAAATTGTAAAAAATTCTAATATTGGCCTGATTTTAATAAATCTGCTTCAGTTAAAGTACTGGAAAGTTCGAAAAAAAAATTATCTATGGCTAATGTGAATATCTTTTTTAGTCACTGAGAAAATGGTACCTTAATGTGACCAAGAATGCATGGGATGTATAAGCCCTGTGCGTACCCTTAAACAACAGTTTCGTTTAACTGATTTCTATTTACCAAGAGTCTACTGTACTTCAGTGCAGCTTTCTTTCACGCTTGTTGGGTTATACTTAGGAGATTAAAACTGTGCAAAAAAAAAAAAACGGCCACAGGTGGAAAGAACAAACATAACATCACAGCACTTTTGGTGTTCTTTCCTGCAGCCTGTTCTTGTCACTTTAGCACAGTTTTAACCCCACACACTTGCATCTCTTGGAGAAAAGTATGCATATCATGTATTTACTGAATGTGCATTGATTAATTATGAATGCACACTTTCGGAGTTGGCTGTGACTAACTGTCAGTAACGACTTGGTGGTGTGTTGATAGGTATTCAGTTGCGCACATTGGGAGTTCTGGCCTTATTTTTCTAACAGTAGTTTTGAACTTGATTGTATTGTTAGGTGAAGAGATGCAAACAAGAGGCAGTGGGCAAGAGTATTTATGAGACAGTTCGAAGGCCCTTTATCCTAAAGCAGTGGCACAAAACAGTTTTTGAATAATCGCCATCTTGAATTCATTCGTTTTTTGGTGGCTGTCGGTAGCATTACCCACGGCAGTGGCAGCACTGCCCGCAGCTTCTAAAATCAGGGTTAAAATACTCTGGAGTAAGCCTTGAGTCTACTGACGTGCACTCTGTCACTGGACGATGCGGCAGGAGGGAGACGGAGGATTGGCCAGAGTAATTTTGTAGATTACGGGTATTGGGGGATGATGTGGTAGGGCCCTGTGTATCTAGATTGTAAGCAGCCAGTTTAAATGAGCAAAGGCGAAAGCTCCGGCATCGCCCCATATAAGTGGCACCTCTTTTTTCAAAAGTTCAGTAAGTGGTCGAGCTATGTGCGCTAAATTTTTCACAAAGCAGCAAAAGTACGAACATAATCCGATGAAGCTGTGTGTATCCTTAATGCACTTTGGAACAGGGAAATTTGTAACGGCGCACATTTGCCTGGGTCCGGCTGTACTCGATTGGTATGAAGGAGGTGACCAAGCACTGTAATCTGGCGCTGACTGAAGTGTCGAAAAACGTGCAGGATTGCAGATGCGCATTTAGATGAGTAGTGAAAGGGGGGGGAGAACACTACAACAGTCCAGATAGCATAGACATGTGGACCACTTGAATACTTGAAGCGGGAAGTTCATCATTTGTTCAAAAGTAGCTGGAGCATTACGTAGCCTGAATGGCATCGCCTTGAATTGGCAAAGACCATCAGGTGTCGTAAAGGCGGTTTTCTCATGGTTCAGATCGTCCACAGCGATTTTCCAATAGCCAGTGCACAAGTCAGTGAACAAAAATTAGATAATACACTTACCCAGAAGCTCCACCAAAATGTTAGGTGAAGAGATGCAGACCAGAGTTATTCAATCATACCACTTGGAAAACTACAATCCGAAACCTAGACATGCAATTGGCCCGATTTTTTTCGGGAGTTAGCAGACTGTCACGCCATCTGGAAGCAGCAACACAAAACACAAATAATGCGTTTAATAGTAGGTGTGCTGATCAACAGGTGGCATGACAATCTCCTCACTCCCAAGATCTGGGCCAATGTTGTGTACAGTCATGATGTGTCGAATTTCCATGCATGGAGCCTATGGGGAGCTTCGCACCTCATATGATTGAATAACTCTGATACAGACGAGAGGCTGTGGGCAAGTGCATTTACAAAACGGTTTACTTCATCCTAAAGCAGTGGCACAAATCGTCTTCAAATCGTCATCGTCTTCAATCTATTCATTTTATTATGACGGTCCGTAGCAATATTAAACATTCAACGCTAGAATGTTATCTAGTGAGGCGAGTCTAGCTGTGCTGTTTGAAGAATGAGAGTGTTAAATGGAATGTAATAGAGCTCAGCGAAGTTAGGAGGACACATGGGCTTGGTATATTGCTGAAGAACGGACCTGTCCTAGGCTACTGTGGCTTAGTTGATAGAACTAAGGGCGGGGTTTCTTATTCATCAGAATATTGCCACGTTCCATTTCCCAAGTTTTCGTTATCGTCCCAAAACACCACACGATTCTCAGCGCAAACCGCGCCTGCAGTTTTCCAGAAGGTTCCGGACTGTAGTAGATCATTTCGATAAGATCACGCCCACTGTGCGAACGGTACAGATTGTTCTGGAACCTACGCCACCGCCAGCGATAACGCTAGAACATTCGATGGCAAGAGTATAAATGCCGACGCGCTTCGCCACTTGTTAGTAGTTGTTCATCGAAGGCCGACGCTCTGTTCCCCGCTATCAGTCCGAGACTGCTATCTGTGCGAGACTGCTGCTGTAATTGGACTTTCCTTTTACCGGGCACAGGTTCGCCCAAATAAACAGTTAAATCCCAACACGAAGTCTCCTGTCTTCGGCCACGTCACGACCCCGTGACAATATACTTGGCAACATAGAGGACTACTCTAGCATGAGTGAGAGGGTGGGAAGTATGATAATGAAGCTTAATAAGAGGTAAAAGATTAAGGAGGTACAGCCCTGTGCGCCTACCAGCTACGATGACGTACAATCAGCAACGGGTAAGATAAAGACACATTATACCGTACTGATAAGCAACATTAATGTCAAAGTAGGCAAGAAGCCTCCAGTAGATGGTTTCTTGCTTACCTCTGCATTAATTTTGTCCATAGATTACAAGAGGGCATTTGATTCAGTCGAGATATCAGCATTTACACAGGCACTATAGAATCGGGGCATAGATGAAGCCTTTATAAACATACTGAAAGAAATCTAATGCGGCTCCACAGCCACCATAGTCCTCCATAAAGAAAGCGATGCAAGTCACTTTGATTGTATTTAATGTATAACATTCTTCAGCGAGGTCAAAATAAAAGCATAGTTTTTCTTGTGCATTGTACGTAGTGCAATTACTGTGGATATTATGGAGCCTTGCGTGCCACTAACACTCTCGAGCTCGAACAGGGAAGTGAAATGGTTAGAGCGATGAAACCTGCAGTTATGGCTACAATTCACGCATCTCTGCTAACTTCTGCTGAACTACTGGTGCCTTCTGAACAGCATTGTTGTTTGATGAAATTTAGCAATTTTGAAGTTGCTAAAAGCCTACATGTGTATTCTTTCTAATATTCATATTTTGATTGCGCTGATCTAACCTGCAACGTATGAGTGCAGTGAATGGGGCACAGCTAGAGTCCGAGCATGGGTGTGACACAAATGCTACTTAATGACATGTCAAATGCTTGTGTTTCGTTGAAGAAACAACTCTATGTTCCTGACCAGGCAAGTAATTATGATGGTGTAATATGTTTGCAAGCTATAACCACATTAAACATTCGGTCCCGTGTTGCAGCCGTGATGACGCTACTTGCTAGCGGCCTACTACTGCGGCAAATCTATTGGACAGGCTCGGTACATACGTCCTCGGAGTGCCATTCAATTCATACGTTAATGCTATAGTTAGTGCAGTTTTCTGTTGCACGCGCAGGATTTTGTAAACTGTCGTTCCATGCACGGTACAGTGTAGCCCATTTATAACGAACCTACTTACAGTGAAATAACGGTTATAACAAAGCGATATTGATCTCCCGTTTCTAATTTTGGCATTTTCAATGCCTTTTAAGTCCAGTTTTAACGAAGTATATAGACCTACCTCAGCGGAAATAGTGAAACATTTTTTTTTGAAAAAAATCAAAAAGTCATCAAACATTCTTTTGAGATTTCGTGCAAATAAAAACGGCTGAAAAACCACTAATTCTTGGCTTCCGGCAGTCTCCCCCAGCATCATTTGCCCTTTCGCTCGGCTCTTTGCGAGAGCTTGCTTCACCGCATCACACGGTCGCCCGGTGTCTGTCCTTTTTACCTGGCCGCAGGTAAAAAGTTACTGGTATCTTGTCGCCCGGTGTCTGTCCTTTTTACCTGGCCGCAGGTAAAAAGTTACTGGTATCTTATCTTTTTACACTGTGCACTTCATCCCCTGGCTTGCTTCACAAAAACGCTGCCCCACACTTTGCGCCCTTGGGCGACCGTTGGGGCCACGCCAGCCCAATTGTGCTTGTGATGCCATATCGTGGTGAAAAAGCGAAGTGCACTCATAAATTTCTTTTTGCACGGCGTGGCATCAGCAGAGACAGCTGTCTAAGCCTGTCATGCTTGTTAGTGTGGTTGGTGTGGTTCGCTTGCGCAAACAAAGCAGTACAGTTTGAACAGCAGAAGCACTTGTACGCTTGTTCAGCTCTGTCCTCTCGTGAAAAACTGGTCATCACAGGGCACTTGGACTTTCCCGCAGTAATAGCTTGGCCTGCCCTGTGCACAGACGAACTCTTTGACAATTTAGAGTCCAGTGATGCCTGGAACGTCGATCTCGTCTATGGCCAAACGAAAGAGGCTCTCTCTCAATGCGAAACACACCATTTTGGATGAAGTTCACCAGAAAAATGCTGCTTCTTCTTGACAACTGCACTGCACACCATGTCGGTGCACATCTAAGCGCTGTCGAAGTCCTTTTTCTGCCTCCCAACGCAACCGTTAAGGTAGAGTCGATGGACCAGAGAGTGATCTTAGAAAGTCCACTATCACCGCCGTGTCATCGACATCCAACAGTTGATAACTTAGCTGACGTGAAGGTGCCGCTGGTGAAGGCAATATTTTTCGTAAGTAGAGACTGGAGGAGCGTGAAGTCTAGGACGATCCTTCATTGCTTCCAAAAAGCGGGTTTCTCGCGGGGAAGCAGCGCTGCCGAAGAAGAAACAGCAGCAGCTGATGCTGCAGCTGTGACGAGCTTAAAGCAGCTTTGGGAGGTCGCTGGCAATGCAAGCTTAGTCCCAAGTGGGATGGAATATATGGACATCGCTCTCCGAGATGAAGACCTCGTCGCAACCGAGGAGCTCACCACTGACAAACTTGCCACTAGTGTCTCTGAAAAGGAAGCAATCGCCGACGGCAGTTCCTCCAACCCCGAAGGCGTCGACATGGCTGCAGCTCAGCCAGTGGCCTCGGGAGTAGCTCTCGCAGCTGTTGATGCACTGCGTATTTATTCGAGTTCGGAACTGGACGATTGCACTCTCATGAACAGTGTTGAGGCCAGGGTTCTAAATTGCGTGCTCTCGAAGTGTGTGTAGGGAACCCCCCGGCCACTTTTTCCAGTGAGTACAAATAAAATTTTCTACTTGGTTTGCTTGATGTCAGAAATTTTTTTTTAGAGTCTGGATATAGTGAAAAAGTGGTTATAGGGAAGTAATTTCAGATTCCAGCAAACATCATTATAACCGACTACACTGAAATGTAACCTTTCACACCACAACAAATAATCATGTGCTGAGCTTCTATGGTTTTGGACGATATCTTGGTCTCATATACATTTCAATGCAGCTCACGACTTTATTCTCTGAAAGCAGCACGGTCGATAGGTCCACCCCTTCTATCTGTTCCTATTCTAACAAACGGTTTGACCCTCCTCTGGGTGCCATCTTGAATTCTACAGCACGTCGCCTATAGTTCGTGTGCATTGAGATATTTTTGTTGGGCCTTCAATGGTGCCACTACTTTGGCTGCAGCCAGTGATCAATTTATGCAGGGCTGAATTCACAAGTCTGGACAGCTGCAGTCACGTGTGCTGGCTGGAGCCGCTTCAAGTGAGATTTGAAGACCTCCTTCTCCCACTGCCGAATCTGGAGTCTGTCTCTGTTGAGGCTGACCTACCATCGGACACTTACCGGGCTAGGATCTGGCATAGCCTGTGGGAACGGTATGCGGCATTTTGTTTGTTTGTTGTTTTTCACCGAAGCCTCACTTGTAGCAATGCATTGATGAACACCCTTTCTCATGGTTGTGCTATCAGGTTAATCAAAACATGAGGTGACTGTTCACAAGCTCTTTAAATTGAAAATTGGAGAGGGAGGGAAGGCTTGAATTCCACCAGAATTAAATAGTATTGCATATGAGTAAAATATTCAGAAAATGGGATAACTTGAAGTTGTACTCTTATACTTTGACCAGTCAATTTGTTATTTGAAGGCATCAAACTTTCATCAGTTTGGGTACATTTGGTCACACTTCGGTGAATTCGACTCATTTCCAGAATGTGACGAGCACGTTACACACACCAGCAAAAATAGTGAGGTGTTTGATCAAAATAAAGTCGTGTTGTCAGGATCGCCATAGTTATCAGCATGAATCGTACTGTAGCAATAGAAAAGCTACAATGCTTTGTGTTTACGTGCGCTTGCCACTTCATTGGTCATGTGCCTTCAAAACTGCCAAGAATCCATGATCGTTTTGACAGCAATGACTGATTTGTCAGCAATGGTTGTGGTAAACAATAGTTTTATTACACAATCTAGCACAAGCACAAGAATGACTGAAAGAGTCAAGGGAGGAGCCAACAAGTATAAGATGCGATGGCAGGCGGCTGTGGCCGCCTGCCATCGCAACTGTGTGGTTACCATTCACGATGGCATTGTTAGCTAGGTTTCATCCACAGCAACTGTGGTGAATGAAGAGTGAGAGTTTAATTCGGACCTGGTGTGCATAGACCATGCACATGCTTTCTCAGGTGTATCTCGTCAACTCATCTGGCTATGGTGTTTAATGCCACCCCCCTCCTGAATTTTAACGCAATATTGGTAAGCGCCCCAAGCAATATAGGGGTCGAAATCTTGTTTTGGTGTTGAAGTCGCAGGTCTTAAAGAAACTCATAGAAGTGAGAATGTGTCATAATAGAGGAGTGACATGTGTTTGATAATTCAGTGCAAGGAGTTACATTAACATGTTTAAATTGTGTAGCAAAAGCGTGGAATTGCACAAGATGTGAATTGCACTGCGAGTTAGTGATTTAAAAGCCAACCTAATGCAATGCACTCGGGCATAAGTGATCTTTGTCATCGGCCACAGCAGCAAAAAGCAGGCAGCATATTGCCTTAAGGCAATATGCTGTATGCCTTGGGTACTTTGTTAATTTGCAAAACAATAAATTATCGGGTAGTGGGCACATTGCAAACCCACTTGCAATGGCAAATGTTACCATGCACAGGCTTCTTTTTTTCCTCACAGCACAGTTGAGGTTTACATGGAGAAGGTAAGCGTGGCAAGCGAATAAGGCAATGCAGATGAAGCTGAGTTAAGCAGTTGAATTCCGCTCTTGAGATGAAGCTTTAGCACCGACACAAATATAATGGAAACTGTTGAGCGCAAGGAGTGATTCAAATATGGTCTATGGTGTATCATCTATCAGATATCATCACTGCATGGAAAGCAACTTGATGTATGTTAGCTCAGTAAGACGAAAAATTCTCTGATAGTGTTGGCCAATTCATGGCAGCACTCAGTAAAACAACTTCTTCCATAGTGTCTGTCGATTCATGGCAGTACCCATTTCTTTTTTTTATACTGTCATGTTATCTACACATGACACTATGAAAGACCAGATGGCGATGAAAATGGAAATAACAGCAAGAAAAAACTGCTAGACAAAACAGTCCTCATGCCAGCATTAACCTTTCTGGCAACACAGTGGGATGACTGGGCTGTTGCCAGCCAGCTTACTGGCCATTGGGAAAAAAGAGCCTGTGTCTAGTGTTCCATGCAGGCAAAGTGATAACAATTGCTAATGTTCTGGGCCGACAAAGCAGGTTACTGCTTGTAACATTCTGTCCAGATGCAATGGGGACAATGGCTATAGTCCTATCATACTGAATAAAAATTAAATATATACCATTACAACCACATTGGTGTTCTCACTTTTGATAAATCCACCTGTATAGAATCGTTGCTCATTCAAGTTTCCTATCATGCTGCCAAAAGTCTAGGCTGGTCGAGTGAGGATTTCTCGTTAGTTTACTTTTTTTTAGAAGTATTGCAATATATTGGTAACGCTGAATGTCCAGGATTGGTCTTGCACTGCGGCAGTAAGTACCACTAGTACTACTAAAAATCTGAATTGGCAACATGCTACTTAACTTCATTTTTCATTTAATTGCATGCATGCCTTCCTGCCCTATGAAAGTTCAGCCTTCTGCTGTACACGTTTTTTTTTCTTCAAATGCTTCTCGTGTGACCTTGGACAACTAGTTGAGAAATGGTAGTACGTGTATTTTCCACCTTTTCTTTTTTATTCTTTTAATTTTGTAAAATTTATAATTGATATAATTTGTGCACTTTTGTGGTAATGCTCACAGTCACCTACGTTGTCTTCCTGACACTGTCAGTGAAAAGTTTCTTTCTCTTGACTTCAGGCTCAGCAGCTCTCCTGAAGCACATATGTCGACCCTGCGACTAGGCCCAAGCCCTCCCAGTCAGCAGCTTTGGCTGCAATTATGTGAGGGTCTAGCACCCTTTGTGGTACATTGGCAGTCACGTGGACTGTTGGCAGGATTTGTGGCACCCAAGAAGATTCATATCTTGCTCACCTTGGAATCCCGTGGACCACACCTTGTTGCATCCTTGCTGGTTGAGGACTTGTCATTGCTGCCTAGGGTACAAGCATTTCTGCAGTCCTTGTGCATTCTTTCATAGCACTGCAGGGTTTCATGAATTGCCTGTACCATAAGACTGTTCACCATCACTGCTATTTAGTTACTTTCACTTTGAACATGCTTGTAGAAAGACTTTCAGAGCCAGGTGATGAGGGCAGATGACACAGGATGAAATATGTCTGTGCCTTTAGTGCTAGGGCCAGTATGCTTTCTGCAGGTGTCTATGAGCATACCCTACAAAGAATTTTACAGTTGATGTATTTTTTATATAAAATTCATTATGATGTCTGAATAGTGTATACCAGAACACAGCGAGCTCTGTGTGTGCTGCCATATTGAGAATTCTTGTTGCGCCGTCTGTTGCAAGCACGGCGAAGCAACACCCTGCACTGCCGCGCAAACAGACGCTCCGCAAATCGAACGCGAAATTTCACCACCCAAGTCCGGCTGTAAGCATGTTACGTGTTTTTCTTCTCCTGAAATATTGTGCTGTTTTCATGTGAAACGCCAAGGAGACCTTCCTCGACAGTCCAGAATGTCTACAGCACGTGCATTGTGGACTACGGAAGCAACTTCATCAGGTACTTACTATGGCGATAAAAAGAAGCACGAACAGTGGAGAGCATTGCTTTCAACTCGGTCAAAAGGCAGCATGCCTTGACTGTAACAAGGCAAAACTTGTGCTGTAAGCCAACGTCTCTGTAGAGTTATAGGATCCTCTTCTGACTTGCGCTCATGCACTGCATATGCTTATCTTTGGCCAGTCATGCCTTGCTTGCAGGACACACACAAGTGGTGTGAAAGTGTCAGCCAGAGCAAGACTTACGGGGCTGCAGTGAGGCCGACTGAAAGCAGATTTGCCTAGCGACAGTCAAGGCATGCCACACCGCAGTTCGACTGAGTTGAAAGACACATTTTTCCCTGCAGTGTTGACATTTCTTTGTTGTGCTTACACGCATGCGTTAGTCTTAAAATATTATGTTATTGTCATGCGGCCTGGGAAAGAGTACGGCAACGAATATGTGCCACTTACTACACGTGTACTGCTCACCATTTAATCACTGCTGTAGAGCAAACCAGATTGTGTGGTGCTTGAATAAACGCACTAGGTGTACTTATTCGTTTACTAGGCTCGTATTTTTTTGTTGATTGCAATTATTCACTGGCGGCGGAGCTCAGCATTTTTCGTTGCGGATGTAAATCTGTGCAATCGGAAAACACTGTGCCGGCACGATTGGTGCTTCGTGGTGCGATATTTACAGAGAACGCCAAGTAATGTCTTCCTCTTGCGCTAATTGTTTTCACATCCAAAGGTGGCGAGAGGTGCCCAGATGACTTATTTTGAACGAAAGCAGCTTGAATAGACGCTTTCTCATATTTTTTTGCCCCGCCGCGGTGGTCTAGTGGCTAAGGTACTCGGCTGCTGACCCGCAAGTCGCGGGATCAAATCCCGGCTGTGGCGGCTGCATTTCCGATGGAGGCGGAAATGTTGTAGGCCCGTGTGCTCAGATTTGGGCGCACGTTAATAGTGCATTCAGACGACGGACCGAATCTGGATTTGTTTTGGACGCGGACTGCTAATCCGCGGATGGTCCGCCTGCAGGCGCATCCACACGACGGACGGTGTCCTAGGGGAAAACAGCCGGATTACCCTCGACAGCAGATTCGGCGCTCACCTGCGCCCGCTGGCAGCAGACCGGTTTGAGAGTATTCAACATGGATGCCCGCAAGAAGTGAAGCTTGGCTGCGATGTCTGTCGTGTTGTGACAAATGAACGAGTAGTGCTATTCTTTCAGGAAAAAAGGGAGTTGCTAGCAGGATATTCTTTCAACTACATTATTCCCCGCTTGTAGAACTTCTAAACGTGTCTCCCGCCTTTTTTTTTTTTTTTAGAAGCGGCACGTCGCCGGTTGCAGAAGTTGGAATATTTCACCACCATGACGGCTAAGAATCGCGCGTGTTAAGCGACGGCGGCGACATTTCCCGAACCACCAAAAGTGATTACTGCATATTTAATCACCTGAGAACAAAGTCTCCGGATACTAAGTAAACAATGCTCAAGCGTAGATGATGCCGACCAGTCATGCAGCTGTCCGCGTGCCATGGAGGACATGCCGCGAGCAGACGAAAAGTGTACTGGTTGCCACCGACCCCAAGCTATTCCGCTGAAGTACCGGCTCTCCCCCGCCAGAATCCCGATGTGAGAAAAAGGTTGGGTTCATCCGTCCGCGAGCCGCGCGGACGAGTCGCGGACAAGGGGAATCGCTGATGTGAGGTCACGTGACGCGCCGTCCGTCCCGCCACATCGGGATTCGATCCGTCGTCTGAATGCACCATAAAGAACCCCAGGTGGTCAAAATTTCCGGAGCCCTCCACTACGGCGTCTCTCATAAACATATGGTGGTTTTGGGACGTTAAACCCCACATATCTATCTAGCTTTCTCGTATTTTAAGTCGCAGAGACGAAGCTTGCCATGGTAACATTGTTTGGTTGGTCATCATCATCAGCCTTACTACACCCGCTGCAGGGCAAAGGCATCTCCCATGATCTGCCAAGCAACCCAGTGTTGTGCTTTCCGTTGCCATGTTATACCTGCGAACTTTGTAATCTCGTCAGCCCACCTAACTTTCCGTCTCCCTTTCGTGCATTCGCCTTTTCTGGGAATCCAGTCAGTTACCCTTAATGACCAGCGGTTGTCCTGCCTATGTGCTGCGTGCCAGGCCTATGTCCATTTCTTCTTGATTTCAACTATGATATCCTTTAGCCTGGTTCGTCCCCTGACCCACTCTGCCCTCTTCTTGTCTCTTAAAGGGACACTAAAGTCAACTATTAAGCGGATGTTGATTGTTGAAATGGTAGTCCAGAAACATCGTAGTGTTGTTTTTGTGCCAAGGAAGGGCATATTTTGAAATAAAATCGCGTTTTAGTGATCCACATTGGGTTAGCACGCTTCAAATTACCCGCCTCAAGAAGCAGACTGACCGGTCCTTCTCACGTCACTGTTGCCGTGCACAACGTTTCCCGGCATTACTGCGCCAGTAGCAGCACACCGAAAGCAGTGAGAACCACAGCAGCAAAAACTTCCATTGATCAATTTCCCTCCATTGGCTCTAAGATTGCAGACGCTTTTGTTTCAGCTGCGCCCCGCTAGATGGCATCACATGTCCCGTGTAACTACTTGAAAATGGAATTTGTGAACAACTCGCGCAATTCGCCATAGTAACGTCCGGCGGGTTTTTTTTTTTTTTTCATGAATCAAACAGAAACGAACAAGCAGTATTTTATTGCGTCTCTTGATCCACGGAAAGTTCGTTATTTAGTGCAGTTAGATCGATTACTAGTGATTAATTGTAGGCGGTCCGACTGGTGTCATCGGGATCATTTTGAAAATGTCCTACGGCGGCGCTTGTGTTCTTGTGCATTTACTTTGATTTCTCGGTAAGTAGGGCAGTGTTGTTGATAATATTGTCGTCTTAATGTATGATAATATTGATAATATCATACATTAAGCTTTCACTCTGACGTAAATTGTTATTTGACTTTAGTGTCCCTTTAAGGTTACATCTATCATTTTCCTTTCCATCGCACGCTGCGTCATCCTCAATTTAAGCTGAGCCTTCTTTGTAAGCCTCCATGTTTCTGCAACGTAGGTAAGTACTGGCAAGATGCAGCTATTATACATCTTCCTCTTGAGGGTTAGTGGCAGATTACTATTCATAATGTGAGAATGCTTGCCGAATGTGATCCACCCCTGCCCCTCCGCATGTATTCATCCGCGCCATGTCGTTCGCTCACCGTCTTCATGGCGTCTGTTCGTCGAATTGTTTATACACACTCATTGCAGATAAGGCTGGTTTATTAACTTGAAGATAGAGTAAAACTGCAAAACAAGCAGTCACACCAGGAACTTCGAGCGTGGATTTGTTGCTCTGCTGTGGATAACTTCACCTTGTGGCTGTTTTTCTCCAACGATGTTCCTGGCTGCCTCTCTGTCTATGCGTTCTTTCGCGTCTCTCGCTGCAATGCTCCTTTTTCTATTTTTTGTTTCCATTGAAGGAGGATCTGATGTGCACGAAGTGATGTGCCATGTTGCATGTCTGTTGGAGCTGCAGCGTTCTCGGTTTGGCGACGCAGCCCAAGCACTGCCTCGGCGCGTTAGTCTTAGCAGGTGCGGCTAAGCAAGCAGCACGTCTCGCTAATAACAGCCAAACTTGATTGATATGTGGGGTTTAACGTCCCAAAACCACTATATGATTATGAGAGACGCCGTAGTGGAGGGCTCCGGAAATTTAGACCACCTGGGGTTCTTTAACGTGCACCCAAATCTGAGCACACGGGCCTACAACATTTCCGCCTCCATCGGAAATGCAGCCGCCGCAGCCGGGATTCGAACCCGCGCCCTGCGGGTCAGCAGCCGAGTACCTTAGCCACTAGACCACCGCGGCGGGGCAATAACGACCAAACTTACCTGGTGTTTTATCCTCAGAGTAAGATGAAACAAATCGATGGCGGATTTCACGATTCATTCGTTGCTGTCAACGCAGTGGGCGTGTAGCAAAGCAAGTTCGGATCGAAGCGGGCGGTCGCTTCTGCGTGGGCGCTGCCATGTTGAATTGTAAAAGCAGTTACCTCAGGTAAGTGACAAAAGTAACTTCATGCGTACGAACTAAATGCGAAGAATAAACTAATCACATATCGATGGGATGTAGCACACCAAAGAAACGCAAACTTTAGTCAACCCGGTGAATTTTATATCTCGAACAATGTTTTCCTGCGCAAGTGCGTGCCCTTCTTAGACCCCATAACTTTGGTAGTTCCGAACAGAAGTGGTGTTTTGGAAGGAGCCAGTAGCTGCTGCGGATGAGGGAGAATGATGTGAACGCGCAGTTGCGTCGTTATCTACTTGGCATCGTTCCAACAACTGCGGGGGGGGGGGGGGGGGACGCGGTGCGACGCATCGGCACGGAGACACGGGCGGACAGCGTTACACAGGCTAGTCAAAATAGCTGCTTCGCATAAAAAAGGTAAAAATGCACGACAAACAACCGATAGCTCACGTGCCGTGCCATACAATACTCATCCATTATTATCAATCACATAATTCAAAAAACTAAGTTATTTCCACGCGTGCGCGATAGATGATGTGCTTGCACAATCAGTCATCACGCGTCATTTATGCTGCTTCCTCAATCAAACGGGTTAATAAATCTCTGTCACGATATGAAATGCATGTGTTGTCAAAATATGGCACTCAACTCCACTCATAACCGAGGATAGCCAAGTGTCCATCGGTAGCCTTTTGCACTTCATTGCGATGTTGTTTTACCCTCTCATTAATTTATCTTTCAGTCTGTCCAACGTAAGCGCAGCCGCAGGCTATGCGGGCTAGTTGGTATCGTCCATTTGCATCCATATTTGTAGCGAAAAACGGAAAGGAACGGAGACACACACACAGAAGTAACACATAAACAGAACGGGCGCTAGACATCAAGTGATTTTTTTTATTTAAAAGGCCAAAAAACCGTCGGACATTAGCGCATTCGCACAATCGCACTGTGAGGTGCTTTTTCATGTTTGTCACGTCACGCGAGCGCAAAATCCCGCTGCGGCGCGGACCAAATAGTCACGTGATTAGTTTAAACCGGCGCAGCAGCGGAGACATCGCATGCACACCGCCGGAGCTACGCTCGCGGAATCCTCGTGCATTCTCTCGACTTCTATGCTTATGCAGCGCGCTTATGTGACGCTTTCCGCGGTATTAGAGTGCCGGGCATGCCTGGTTCAAGAGTGCATTCCAAAATGGATGACCGCTCGAAACGACGTTTGTGCGCGTTGGCTGTTCTACTTGATGTGAGTGAAGACGACGAGATGCAGGTTGAAAAAAGCAAACGACAGTTGCGGACGAAGCTATCGATATCCACGAGACGTTTGTTCAGAGTTAATTTACTTTATGAAGAGCTACTCGAGTGCTCAGAGTTCCTCACCGCACTCATGTTTGTGGTCACGCGGCCACTGACACATTTTCCCTCATTCTCGCTGATAGCAAACGATCTCTCGCGTTGCCTTATCCTTGCTTTTTCCAAACAAGGAGCCGCAGGACAAAGGCACCCTAAAAACAATGAACTGTGCACACTCAACATAGATATTAAAATGCTTAATTAAAAGAAGGGTTGTAAAATCGCACTGCACGGTACGTGGGCTACTGCTTGTTTGCTTTCCCTTTTACTTTTACTTTTCCTTCTTTTACCTCTATTCTTCTGTTTTGCAATAGAAGTTTAGTTGAAGTTAAGCGCTTGTGTCTCTTTCGTGTTCTCGCGTAAAAGTTGTGCGCTTCCTACCAAGATCGCAGAACCAAGCTATTAATCCTTCGGAGTCCTTGCGTAATCAGCAAGTTCCGTACGATACAAATATTTTATGGTGCGTTGTTTACACTAAAATGAAAGCATACCTACGCATCAGATTCCTATTGGTTATTTGCATTCAGCGCACTAAACGATGTTTGAAATACTCTGTTCGCCTTCGCGTTTTGTGTGTTGGATCGTAGCTGCTAAAATCCTCATCAAGCTGCTCTATGGGTCCACATCCACTGGACCAGCTCTTTCCCTCCACACGATGCATGGTCAGGCATGGTTTTGGCGAGTAAAAGGTTTTTATTACAGACTGCAGAACTGTCAGCTGACCTCAGTATTATGCACGTTTTGCAACGAACAGGTGTTTCTCAATGTATTGTGCCGCGCCGCATTCTTTTGGAATAAGCCTCGTGTGGAGGCATATCGCCCAGGTGAAAATTTTCTGCTGGTT
>NW_023609001.1:0-24283 GCF_013339725.1 Rhipicephalus microplus
GCCCCCCCCTAGTTACGCCACTGTTCTTAGCTTGTCGTTGCTTGTTCGGGTAGAAATCACCTATGATGGGAAATACTTGAGCGTGTGGCCGCCGGGCCTCGCGAAGCGCTGACGCCAGCAGCGTTCGCAGCAAGGATGGTCAGCTGCGCTTTGTTCACTAACAGTGCCGTGGTGTCGTCCATTCTTGCAAGCTCTCGGTGGAAGCGCTTCGTGGAGTGCGGTGACATCACGCTCCCGTGTTCCCTTTCATGTTGCTTGTACCGCTTAGCGCAGCGCTTTTATTTAGATGCTTGCGAAACGTAGGTAGACTTTGTTTTAGCTACACGGACTGTAAACGCGGTCATGCAAACCGGAGCGCATTTTTTTCTTTTGAGAAGTGGCGTCTCAGACGTTCTTGAAACGTTTTTGCAGGTGTGCGCGAATCATTTCGACGCTTCATGCATCGAGAAGACGACATCGTAGACGGATCCAAGGACAGGGAGAGTTATTGAAGTTGCACTCCCAGTACCACGGTTGCGTCCTGGATCTGTCCCAACGGTATTTTCCGGCTGTCCGTCCTACCTATCAGTACGAGACCAGAGCACGAGAGAAACCCCTGACGCCAAGAGGAGCCGACAAGAAGCCTCCCAACTCGCCCGTGCTGTAGAAGAGTCGTTGGCGTCATATGAAGCGGAGCAAGAACGAGACCGGTTTTCGTCCCTCGAAGAACTAAGGGCTCGCCTGCAAGGGGTGTCAGTGTCTCCAAAGTGGCATTTCGCTCGGAGGATTTCAAGCTGGACGGTTGTGCCCTCGCGATCTCCGACTTCAGCGTAGCTCCCGCCGACTGGTTTGCCCTCCGCGGTCTCCTGATGCCGTGCAGCTCTCGCATTGTGGCACCCCGCCCTTGGACTGCTTCGACCGGATCCCCACTTTCCTATCTCCTTCTTTTTTCCTCTCGTTGGCTGGCGGCTTCTTATCCGTCTATTTTCCTTCTATTCTTTTATCCCTCCTTCCTTCTCTCTATATCTTTTATTCCCCATATCCCATTCCTCTGCTGACCTGTTGAGGTGTCCTCGTAAGGAGAGACAGTTACGGGTCGGCACCTTTCTTTTCTTTTCTTCTGATATAACCACAATCTCTCTCTCCAAAGTGGACTGTGATTCATAAAGAAGAGTGCTCCATGTTTTTGAACATTATCGACTATCGTGAACCTTGTTTGAATGCGTCATTGACCGTGTTTGCAAACCTTGAAGTCTTTGCCTGCTATCAAGGTTCACCAATCAAGAACCTTGGTAGCGCTGTTGTACCAGACTCAGTTCAAAAAGTAAGTTCCTTGTTGGAAATTTTGAACAACCTGTCGATGCTGTCTGAGGAGCGCTGCACTTATTGCCACCTGGCTCAAGCAATACATTCCCTTGTTTGAGCCTTGTTTCCAGTTTTGTATCTCTTTACAAGTTGTTAGCTTTTAAAGGTGCTGTACTTTTTTCTTTTTTTTAACTCGAACTGCCTCGGTGCCCACTGTAGCAGTTGTACAGTCCGTTTTGGTACCTAAGCTGTGTACACTTTCCTTGTGCACTCTGTGTACAGACATGTTGTGCACTGTGATTTGTTTTTTTCTTAGATTTTTGTTTGATTTTTTCCCTAGGACATGCACCTACCTGTCGCAGTACAATTACTTTTCTTTCTGTCATTTATCATGCTGTGGACCACAATTTAGTCACCAGTGTTCTTTTGTATTGTATTTTTTGGCAAGTGTTTGAACCTGATACCTTGTGTTGCTACTGCTACTATGATAAACGAATGGTATGTTTTCCTCTAACCTACAATTTAAATGAAAGTGTGCTTTTTCTGTTCCAAAGCTCGGGGATGTTTTTGCTGTTACAATCTGTTTTGTTTTCTGAGTTTTACGTGGCAAGATATTGTGTTTTGTACTTTTGGCATATTTTCAGCATTAAGGGCAACATCTTGTGTTGCCTGTCGTCTGCCTGGACCGAGAAAAATGTGCACTGTGATATTTGTACAGACGGCGTCTGGCTGTGATAAATAAATACGCATTATTCCATTCACGATATTCATAATTTCTTGATACCTTGATAAGTTCCCCCGCAACGGTGGCTCAGTGGCTAAGGCGTAGCGCTGCTGAGCACTAGGGCGCGGTTTCGATACCCGGCTGTGGCGGCCGCATTTTTGATGGAGGCGAAAAGCAAAAGCACCCGTGTGTACGAGATTTCGGCACACAATAAAGATTCCCAGGTAGTCAAACTTGATCCCGAGCCCTCCCCTACGGCGCGCTTCATCGCCTGCGTTATGTCGGCGCGTTAAACCATACAATCAATCGATACCTTGATAAATCGTGCGGACATGGTGTCAAGTAACCTCGCCCGAGTCGGTAGGCGTGAAGGGCGCTCGCGGCTGGCGCAGCCACCCAGCGAAGGGCGGCCGGCCGGCCGGCGCGATGTGACGTCGTCGACGTCACGTCACGTGACGCGCAGGCCTGAAAAGCTTCCGGGGGTGACGGTTGCACTTGTTTGGGCACGTAATGCGCACGTCACTTCATGGTCGGATGCTGCGGAGGGTGGGGAAGAGATTTGGCTTGCGAAGGCTACGCGAAGGAGCGAAAAGGGTTTCGAGCTCGCCTCCTCTCATCCTAGTTTTGCGCCGCTTCAAAAAACCTGTATTCTCCGCCCGTGATTAACCGATTCGAAAAAATTTGCGGAAAAACGTTCCTCACCGGACACCCAACAACTTCCACTGTCTAACTAAAATTCGGTATTCGGGCTTGTGATTGGCCCTTCAAGATTTGAACGCCATTGCGAAATCCGGCCCCTAGTGCGTCCTTCAACCGCTAAGTGCATAGTTATTACTTTATTTTGTTACACACACACACACACACAAACACACACACACACACACACGCACAAAGACACACACACACACACACACGCGCGCACAAAGACACACACACACACACGCACGCACGCACGCACACGCACAGTAGATTGTACCAGTGTGCACGAGTGAGTGGTACATACAGGCTTTTGATCTAAAGCAAGAGTCGCATGGCCTAAAAGATAGACTCCGCACGCTGGCCATCTCGCAGGCCACAAAAGTCTCAAAATGACTCAGAGATAGCAGCACATTATCTAGCGTTTGCTGTTTGCTTGATTAACGCCTCTGGAAAAGCATTATTTGTTTTCCGCTGGATTGACATAGCTGCTCATTTTTAGAGCTGTTTGAAAGCTCATGCGTGTTTTTAGCGGCTATGGCTTCACTATCCCTGCCCTTTTCGACGTAGTTTGGTGGCCTTCCAAGTGCGCCTACAAATCGCCGAATGGGCTCGTTTTCGTCGTGAAACCTGTCAAACAAAATGCGTTAAGGAGACTCCTTCCACTACATGATATTTATGTAGTGTTTTTGACAAAGTAGCACCAAGTAACATCGTGGCTTTGTGGTACGATACCTGCTTGATTAGCGAACGGCCCGGGATCAATCCACAATGGGACGAAAAATTTTATTCTTTACTTCACTTCCTTCTTTCTTGATTTTTTGCTCACGGACAATTTTTCGCTCAAAACCAACGATGCCTATGCCGACGGCAGAATTTCGGTGACACGAGCTCTCTAACGCTATTGCATTAAAATGGCAGGAATAGGGTGATCGGAAAGTGAAGTTATGAGTCCTTAAAGTCCAAAGCTTGAGCAGACCACGATGTGGAAACGTTCTTATTCACATTTAAGTCATCTGCTGACGCCAAAGGCCGCTTTCAATCACAGCGTGCGTGTCATAAAGACATTCTAGAAATGTCACTTCATGGTGGCTTTCACACAATATCTCACTATGGCTCTTTTCGACGGTGTCGTTAGCATGGTTACTACGAACCACGTGCGTCAGGTAGCAGACGCTCCCACGGTCACACTGTCTAAAACAAACACATATGCTTTGAGCGGGGTCACTTGTCGGCTTGCATACAATAACCGTTCTAAAGCAACGTTGGCTTCCACCGCCTGTGGCATTTGTGATTCGCCAAAGCCCGGCAGGCGTTTTCACTTTTAGTTGCCGGCGAATCATGGCCTCGTTCCCAGGCTGAGTGTCGTGTTTATGAAAACACAACATTTCGAAACTGAAATTAGCGAGTTGCATAGATACCGAAAACGCTGGAAAAAGCCACGAAGTGTTCAAGCAACGCTTGACTGAACCACCTTGGCGCATGAAATCAAATTAAAAAAAAACGCACAAGAACACACCGCTCGTTGAAGTGAAAGGAAGTATGAACGCGAGATAGGCATTTCATTTCCATGTGAGCATTTTTGTTATCTATGTGCTAGGTATGCCAGCCAATTCCACGAAACTGCTCATGCACAATGACGTACATTGGCTGTCTCTTCTACGTATGTGCCGATGCAACGATTTTTTAAAAATGCGATGCATTTCTTAGTGAACTTCAGCGACTTTGAGCATATCTATCTATCTAGCCGCCTACGACTTTTAGCTCTCTTGGACGTTTCCATTATGGTATCAAAACCAAACTTGGTATGACATAACATGCCTGTATGAAGAACATAGTTTACTAGCCATAACATGAAAATTATGACATGAATGTCATGAATGTCATGATTTAAATTTCTTGGTCCGGCAGCTTTTGCGGTGGTTTCGTTCGCATGTCATGTTTCAAAACTGTTATGGTATGACATGATTACATGGAGAACACAATCGTCAGACCCTACCGTGAAACTCATGACATGCGTGTCATGTAACAACATGACTTCGTTCCACGCTCATGATACTCTCGCGGCCGGCGCCACCGCTTGATGACGTCGTTGAGTTGATCGCGTCAGGCAGGCTTGATCGCTGGCTTTGACACAGATTGCCGTTGCAGAGGCATTGATGTTTGTTGTGGACTTTCAGGTGTAAAAGTACCCCCGCCGCCAGACAATGCGCCGGAAAGACGAGCTGCTTCCACGTGGCTCGGATGTCGCCCACGCTCGTTCGCCAGGATCCTCCAGGTTTGCCTCTAGGGTGATGGGAAGAATGTAGCTCTAGGCTCAGTTCTGTGAACACACCCATTCCTTGAGGATGGATCCCAGCTCCATTGGGTTGTCACCACAACTTGCCGGCCAGCTTCGCTCGTCTCTTCTGACGATTTTTGGTCTCAGCACTTGTCGATGGTTCTGCAACTTCTCAAGAACGGTTCGACAACAGACAACACACGACACAAGCAAGTGCCCTCGGTCACGCGACAAAACACAAGACAAGTATAGTACAATATACACTTAGCTACGTGTCTATCGAAATTTCGTTCCCTCTACATCAAGAAGCACATGTGGGAAACAGGACTCTTAAAATGAGAATTCAAATTTTACCCGTACAACAACGTAATAAAATGGAATACAACATACAGTTGGCCCCTTGAGATCACTCTGTACGAGAGTGCTCAGCTAAAGCCGTGATAAGGACAAAATTTTGCCCCGAATTCCCAGTGAGAAGGCGAAAGGTGGGGAACGTACTGACTAAAACGCACGGCTTAATGCGTCTAGATTAGCGTTTAGCTTACCTTTTTTGTAGCAAACGTCAAAGTTGGGCTGTTGGAGTATCATGCTCCACCTCAGCAACCGGTGACTTTTAGGCGACATGTTACTTAACCTGGTTAGAAGACAGTGATCCGTTTCGACCACAAACCTTGAACCGGAGACATAACAGGCTAGCTTTTGATCAGCCCACACGAGGCAAGCGCATTCCTTTTCAAAGGTACTGTACGCCTTTTCTCTGCAGCTGAGTTTTCAACTGGTCTTTCGTTACTAGCACTTTCTTCCTGGCCCATTATAGCTCCCATGCCGCGATGGCTTGCGTCGCATTGAATCACAAATCTCTTAGAGAAATCGGGTGCCATGAGAACGGGCTTTTTGCTTAGGGTCTGCTTCATCTGGCGAAACGCATTCTCCTTTTCTGAGTCCCTTACTATTTTAACCGGCTCGGACTTTCGAAGTGCGTCAGTTAGAGGGCTGGCAAGGATATAGTAGTTTTGCACGTATTGCTAATAGTATCAAGCTAGGCCCAAAAATGCCCTTTTCTCAGATTTTGTGGTTGTCGTTAATAGTTCACGACGGCGGCTATTTTAATTTCTGAAGGTCTACACTGGCCATTCCCCACAACGTGCCCCAGGTAAGACAACTCGCTGAACCCAAAGTGACATTAAGCAGGTTTCACGGTAAGACCATCTTCTTTCAATCTGCTCATCACGACTCGTAAATACTCGACATGTTCTTCCCAGTTGTCTGTGAAGATGGCAACGTCGTCAAGGTACGGTAGAGCGAACTCAGAGAGGCCATTAAGAACGCTGTCCATTAAGCTTGAAAAACAAAACGGCGGATTTTTCAATCCAAAGCTCAGCTTAAGTGGAAGATGCGTTCCAAATGGAAAAAATTGAATGTGGCATGGTGGCAAGCGCGCTTCGTAAGGGTGACTTGCAAACACCCTCACACTAGTTCTAACATGGAAATATGGCTAGACTGTGACACAGTTTCTACCCTCTCCTCTAGGTTTGGTATCGGGTAAGTTTTGTCTCGAGTTATGGCGTTAACGTGCTGATAATCGATGCAATGCCTCGGATCTTTTCCCGGCACTCAGTGAACCAATATTAGAAGGAATGTATGGTCCCTCTCGCCTGGTACTATGACTGCAAACTCAAGAATTTTATGAATCTCTTCTTTCATGATCTGCTTTTGCACAGGGGAACATCGGTGCGGCTTGATGCGACTTGGCTCCTCACAAGTTAGCTCGATATCGTGTTCAACTACCGTCGTGCTTCCTGCACGGTCCAAAAACCCGTCTTTAAACTTGGAAACAATCCTTCTCAAGTATTCCTTCTGGACTTCACCTAACCTAGTCTCTAGGTTGAACTGCTCCAAGATTACCTCCAATCCCTTTTCGATTACATCACTAGAGGTCAAAATTTCTGCTCCCTCTTCCTTTGAAGCATTCAAAAGCAGATTTACGACCACTTGAAGTTGAATGTATGATTTCATCAAGTTACAGTGGTAAATTTTGTTCGGGCGCCTTCCGAATTTCACTTCATATTTGGTATCAGGAAGCTTCGATATTACTTTGGCGGGCCCTTCCCAATGAGCCTCACCCTTGCTATTTTTGGACGGCAGCAGCAGCATTACCTGACTACCTACTTCAAAGGAGCACTTCTTCGCCGATTTGTCGTTGTACTTCTTCGACAACAATTGTGCAGCCTTCATGTGGCTTTCCACGAAATGTTTCGTTTTTACAAGCCTCTGAAGGAGGTCTAGAACACACGCAACTACATTAGGGTCTTCATCAAATCCCCCCCAGGACTCACGTAGCATTCGCAATGGTGTTCTCAAACTCCTGCCATACACAAGCTTTGCAAAGCTAAAACTAGTGCTCTCAGAGGAGCTGATCTCAAGGCGAACATAGCGGGAGGAATACATGCTTTCCGGTCGCATTTGTGCTCGTAGCAAAGAGCTCTCAGTATCCGTTTTTGAACGGAATGCATACACTCTACCGGATTATATAGCGGGTGAAGGATCGAGCTGTGGACTAATTTTATTTCACATTTATCCAAAAAGGTAGAGGTAAGGCAGCTGGTGAAGGCACTATCATTGTCGCATAGGATTTCAGAAGGAAATAAGACGCGTGCAAATATAGATAGCAGTGCTTCCACGACATGAGAGAATTGAGCTCCACAAGTGGTATCGCTTCCGGAAATTTTGTGGCTACACAGAGGGATGTCAGGATGTACCGACAACCTTGCCTTGACTCTGGCAATGGCCCGACGATATCAACTACTAGGCGCCGAAAGGGTTCTATGATAACTGGCACAAGCTTCATGGGTGCCTTCCACTTGTCCGCGGATTTCCCCGCTATCTGACAAGTGTCGCAAGAGCGTACAAAGTCTTCGATATCCTTCCAGCATTTCGGCCAATAAAACTCAAGGAAAACTCTAGCCTTGGTCTTCTTTATGCCGAGATGCCCTGCCCACGCGTTTTCATGCGCCAGTTCCAATAGTTGGCGACGATACTTTTGTGGCACCAACAGCTGCTCATACTTGCGACCTTGCGCATTGGTGTACTCCGATACAGGAGCCCTGCCTTCTCAAAAAGAAAACATTCTTTTTCTTTTTTCCCAAGTTTGTGCAACACACTGCTCTAAAATGAGCGTTTTTCGATCAACCCTCGACAGCTCACTTCAACTTTCCACTACAGGCGAGAGCGTTCCTTTCTTTCGCTCTGACACAATAGTGCCATGTTCCCTCCTCCGTCTACAGAGACCGCGCCAGTCCCTTCAGCGACGGGTCACTCGAGTGACTGCTCAAATGTCTCGCACGGAAAATTTTCTGTCTGAGGTTCCGTAGACTCGCCGCCAAGGTCACACAGATCAGCATTATTTGCAGGTAGTGTTTCTCCACAATAAACAAAATCAAAATCAATTACCTGCGAAAGCTTCCGCGCTTGCGATCGCGTGAGGGCCATGTATGCTAAGTTGGAGAAGAATGATTTACCCTGCTCTTTGAGAAGCTGTTCTAAGTTATTAGAGAAAATATAAGGAAAACGACCGGGAAGCGCGGCAGACACAGCTGCTTCGGTGCGAAGCTTACTGAACGGGCCTTCAATGACAACCGTAGCGATTGGTAAGCAAGCACTCTGCTCCTCGGCGACTTGTGTGATCCACGCGCATTCTCCTGTAAAGTCATCCGGAGACACCAACAAAGGATGGACAACGTCCATGGTTGCCGCTGAGCCTCGAAGTGCTCGACACGTTTTCTCATTTACACTAATTTTTTGGAGATACAGCTCTAACAACAGGATGTTGTTTTCCGATTTTCCGATTGTTGTGAAAGCAAACTTCTACTTACGGTTTATCACGATGTGCCCTTCTTTTTGCAATTGTAGCATATTAGCGGCTTACGTGATTCAAACGCCCGTGTGGTATTCGAGTGTTGTTCAGGAACCTCCCTCAATTTCTCCGCTCCCGTTTGCCCTTCCCCTACAGTGTCCTTCGTAGGGGACGGGTCCTTCCTGAATTTACGGTACGGAGCAGGTTTCCGTTGATCAGGTTTCTTTGAAAAGCCCTCCTTGCTTTCATTCTTTTCAATGCGCACTGCCTTGCTATGCAACTCTCGGTGAATATAATACTCCTCAGTAAGCTCTGCCGTCTTGTTGAACTGTATTTCACCAGGTTGGTCCTGCAGCCAAAGCTTGACATCCTCCTCGTTGCAGCGGTAGAATTTCTTCAATGCAATTCATTCTACTAGTTTATCGCGATCGTCATAAACACCTTCACCCTTATGCCATTCAATTAAATCGGCTTTAGTACAAAACGCAAAACCAACGTGCGACTCATTCCTCTTTTTAGCATGCTGGAACCTTTGCCTGAAAGCCTCGGGTGACAACTTATAACGTCTCAAGAGCACTTCCTTAACCTTGTCATAGCTCTCAATTGCTTCCCTCGTCCAGCACGTTATCACGTCGGACACTTCGGCGGGAAGAAGAGCTAACAGGTTCTGCGCTCAAAGAGACCGCTCTAAAGCATTTCGCTTACACACGTGTTCAAACTTGACGAGATACTTCGTCATGTCCTCGCATACTACGAACGGTGGCAGTTGGCCCCAAATTCTATAACCGCTGACCTAAACTATCGCAGAAGCTACGCTAGGTGCTTGCGAACACTGTTCGATTGCCAATTCTTTTCGTTTCAACTCGAGGTGCTCCTGTCTCTCGTCTTCCTCCCGCTCACGACGTTCTTGCCTTTCAGGCTCCTCGCGGCGTGCTTTTATATCCACCCAGGCCTCATCGACTTACTCAGACAACACTCCTTCATCCTTCATGATCTCAAGGATCGCTTGCTTTCTTTTCGCACAGCTCAAAGTAGTGCCAAGTTTCTCACAAATGTTGATAAGTTCTCTCACTTTAAGGTTCTCCATCGCTCACACTAGCCTCTTCCTGTTTGTCCCTGTTAGGAATCTACTTGCCGTACGAACTATAAATCTACTATCAAGACGTGCAAGCAATTTTTAACACTGCCGTATTTACATCTTCCGCAATAACTTTGGTTTCAAAGCACTTTGACCTGGTTTGAAACGATCAAAGCTCACTTCAATGCTTCACACAGCCCTTCTCTAAACTACTACAACCTGTGCTAGAGTAGTCTGGTGAACTGAGGGGAAAACATCAGGCACTCAGCGCATCAATTTCACTGACGTCGGCCGAACCCACAGCTGCCAACCACTGTTACGAAGCGCGCCGTCGACGAGGTAACGAAGGGCGCCACGAAACTCGCCGCTTACAAGGACACCGGACACCGGCCACAGCGTAAGGACTCGAAGCAACGAGAGGCGGCGCTGACGCATAGGCTTACTGCTTGCGACGCGCCACAGGACTTTTTTTATTGGCACCGGGTGGACCTTTTGAGTCACCAACGTCCAACCAGAAGCGCCACTGGCCGTGATGTCAGAATCCTCATATGGGGCCCGCCGCTGGGCCGCGTCATGCTCATAAAATCCGGAGCCGCTGCGCGTGGTTGCACCAAAAGACGAGTGACGTTGCGACGCACTGCGTAAGACTCGACAGACTGGAAGGCGCCGATTGCTTCAGCGGGCTCGTGAGCTGAAGGAGCTCGCTGTGCGTTGTGTGACAGACCGGGGCCGCCACTTGATGACATCGTTGAGTTGATCGCGTTAGGCGGGCTCGATCGCTGGCTTTGACACACACGTTGCCTTTGCGGAGGCAATGACGTTCGGTGTGGACTCCCAGGCGTAACAGCCCCTTCAACCTTGACAACGACTGTCTGAATTTGGTTCAAATTAAGTTCGACTCAATATGCTGATGTTACCTTGATCGACAAAGTCAACCCTGACGAAGAAACTGGATCAGTCCTGAAACGCCACTATTTATACGAATGTGGCGGGAGCCATTTGAACGTCGTTGAAAATGCTTGCCTCCTGAATTACACAGACCACTGGTACAGAGCCTGCGAGGTAATATTTCATAACTGTACACTTATAGATATTAGTTCTTCATATTATTTGTTACTGCAGGCTTGTTTACTTTTGTGGGCGTAATTAAAGCAAACAACATTGCGTGACAAAGTCACAAAGATAACAGATTTTTTCTGGGTACTAAACACATAATTATAAGCAAAGCATTTGATATTTTGAAATTACCAGCAATACAGGCAAAAATACATAGGAATGAATAGGTGGGCTTCATAAGTTCCTATACATTATGTGGATTTCTCGAAGTTGTATGAGTGATAATACAAAATTCCATTTTTAGCCGGCAGGCTGCAATAATACTTACTTCCACAACGTATATTGCAGAGTCGTACAGAATCGAAGTTATTGCCGTTTCCATCGCAGCCTCCATAAAGGAACGCCCCGCAAAAACGTGTTCGTGCATTGTAAAAATAGCGTGTCAGGTTATATTCACATCTGCCTCGGTCCGGCGAGAACTTGCACGCCACTGGTCTTCCAAGGGCTGTAAAAAATTGAAGGACACTTTGTAATTGATGAATGCCTTTGCCCAGTGAGACGGGGTTGTTTAGATTTGAACTAAATGGGCACTTCTCCCTTCTCGTTTGAGTGGGCTTGTTGGTTACAGCGGTGCTACATTAGCAAAGCGCGAGCGCCGTTTTGTCCGGCGTCTGTGACCACGCCCCGGCGATCACTTGGCACCTTGCCAGGGCATAGACGGAAAGAAGCACGGATAGACATCATCAGTTTGAGACATGAAAGTCATTCACCTTAAATTGTTTCAACACACTGAAAAACATACTCGTGGACATGTAGTATGGCTAGCCTTACGAACTAAAAGATGTTGATTGGTGTTCTGCTCCACCAACTGATGAGTTGCGCCTGCTGTATGCAAGTTTTTATTGTGTGCTGATCATGCTCATAGTGGTGCTCTGGACAATGCCTTGGTTAGAAATCGCGTATGTGTTCGCGGCTTTCTTGAAGCAATATAACAATGTGTCGAATAACAACATAAGCTCTGTTACAGTAGCTAACATTTTAACTGTACTTACTCATTATCGAAAAGCTTTAGCTTTCGCACACAAGCTCTCATAAAATTGTAAAGTACACAATGTAGGTCTGCAACTTTGCCTATAAGGTGGCCCATTTCTATTGATGCACGCACCGCGCACAGGCAATGGTTCACACTCTGCACCGCAACATTGCTTCAATGTGTCTTGAACCTTCCCTAATAAAATTTTGCAGTAACACAGCAAGGGAGAGTTTCGTCGGACAGTTAAATAGCCTGCAGTTTCCTGATTAGCGAAGTGTGGTGGCGACGTCAGTGACTTGGATTTGGTTTAAAATCACGAAATGCAGTTGTTGAAAAAGAAAAAGTTCTAATAAAAATATGTCTCAAGTGTGTCTTATTGACACAGAGTGGCCCACAATGTCAAAAAAGTGGCCACTACGTAAGAAATTCAAATATTACCCCGGCGTACTAGGGCAAAAACACAGGAATAGCAAGAGAGAAACGTCAGAAACGAGAGAACAGCTTGGAATCCACGACTTCGTCTTCGTCGCCTATACTGGCTCGCGTAAGCTTGTTTGCTCAGAGCATCATGTGGCACAATTCCACTTCCAATGAAGCTTTGACTATATGCATAAACATAACGGGTATACTGAAAAGTCTGTAGTAAAGAAAACACGGCAGATCCCGCGTACCTTGGAAACGACGTTAAGCGAAGCTTGCGGAGGGAAGTTGACCACGTTGCAATTTGTTTATTGAGCAAAACGTCATGAAATTTCGCTAATTGTATGTACAGTTGTTGAACGCACAGCCATATGTGGAAGAGTTGCAGATGTTTCTATGACCAGTCTTTTTGCAATTGAGCAATGATGCCAACTGGAACGTGCATGTTAGCAACAGCAGAAGTTAATATGAAGCACTGATGCTCGAGAGGATGCTGGCCTTAAACACTGCCCCATAAACCAACTATAAGCTCTGACGCTGTGTTCTAGTGGCTAAGGTACTCGGCTGCTAACCCGCAGGTCGCGGGATGTAATCCCGACTGCGGTGGCTGTATTTCCGATGTAGGCGGAAAACTTGTAGGCCCGTGCACTCAGATTTGGGTGCGCGGTAAAGAACCCCAGGTGGTCAAAATATCCGGAGTCCTTTACGACGGTGTCTCTCATAAATATATAGTGATTTTGGGATATTAAACTCTACATATCAAACAATTGGACGCCCACGTTCTCAGCGCGCCTAAAGGTGGGAGCCAGACAAGCTTTTATTTCGCCTGTTCTAGAGCTCCTGAAGCCACAACCAGAAAACAATTATGACATCGTTTACAATAATGTCGGTCTTTTCTAAACACGAAGTTTGATTAAGTTCTGAAATCCTTCAATTTCCCTTTAAGGAACTTCACCCTGAAAAAAAATGCAATGCCAACCCCTACACTGATAACTTCAAGCACATGACGATGTATTCCAGGCTTTATTCTTTGTCGTCCGTACGTGGTGCATGATAGGGATATCAGACCAATGACAAGTGATATGAATACTTGCATTACATGGTAGCGTACTAAGAAATAAAGATTAGAAATTTATGGAGCCCTCAATTACGGTGTCTCTCATAATCATAAGGTGTTTTTGAGACGTTGATCCCCACATAAAAATCAACCAACTTCAGCGCATGGCAACTAACCACAATTGACGTTAAGCTGCCGTGACGGCTGTATCAAAAGAGTACACACGTAACGTTTATAAAATTGGGCAGGAAGCACTGCAACCATTATTGATGTTTTATGAACATTAGGGCTTATTTCAAAATTAGTTCCGAGACCTGGCTAAGCTCTGTGGTAAAAAGGTTCATTGCTACGCAGATTTCTTGGGTTCAATTCCAGCTGGGACCTTGACATTTATTCTTTGCGTTCGTGGGGTTGACACTATCGATTGTGAGTATTTCTTAACGCTAGCGCGTTAAAATTACCCGCGTGTGTTGTCGTCACTCTTGGGTAAGTCACCTATCGAACATACCAACAGCAGCACATACCCACCCGTAGGTATGTTCCACTGTCTGGCGGGAAGTGTTTGATGTCCGCGACGGGATTGTGACATGAGTTATGTCTTGACCAGCGCCATCGTCAAACTATCTTACCAACCCGTGCTAATTTTGGTTCATGTCAAGTTAAGGGGGTGACCACGAGAGCACCCAAACGTAAGCGGCTAAATAGATAAATAGATACGCTTAATGTCGCCGAACTTCACGAACAAATACTTCGCATTTTAAAACAAAGTACTTCATAATACATGAAAGGCATAGCACACATGCACGTGAATTCACTCGCTAATAAGAAAAAGAAACGCTGTATACACTTATTTAGCCAAATAACTGATAAAAACAAATAAAAATTATACAACCATGTTTCTATTTTAACGTGAACGTTAATTAACATGAAACAGGCCAAGAACTGCTTCACGTTATTGTAACTTATAGACTTATCAAGAAACTTATTTTAGATTTCATTGTGTTCAATAATTGGAAGCACACAATATCTAGCTAACATGTTGTGGATAAACCTTAGATTGAAAAGACTATTATTTTAAAGGTGCATGATTGTGTGACGAAAGAGAAAAATACGAGAAAACATTGCAGAATAAAAAAAAGCGTCGAGCGTTAAGCATTGGAGAATTTACAGCTTTTCTCTCTTTACAAAGAGACTGAATATATTTACTCGCTTTCATTCGCCACAGCATACACGACGTGCGCATCCATGCAGCTGAGAAAGTTTCCTAGCAGAAGCGTGACGAGTAACTCGCTATTTTGGATTTTGATCTTCGATGGGATGATGCTCCGCTATTCAGCAAAACAATAATGACTATAGTGTAGTGTGTACGTCGGAAGTGGTATTTTAGGCAGTTTCTTTACGACAATTTACAATGAACTGTTCAAAACACACTTCTCTGTCTAGCGCTGTGACTGTGATGAGCCTTTCGCGCAGCATGGCAAGTTTTCATAGGAGCAGCAGTAGCGTAAGGAGGTACTTCTTTCATGTGGTAGTAATTAATGACTTGCCGAACAAATTGATTTCATATCTCATTGCGGTTCAGTAACTGTGGGCGCACAGTAGGCGATTCGATTGCAATTGATTATACTAGAAAACGCGGCAGATCCCACGCCTTGTGGGAACCAGTTTCGTGCAAAGCAGTCGGTGAGTTATTATGTATGGTGAATTGTGTTGATCTTTTTTCTTTTTTTCTAAGAAACACGAGGTTGGTCGACGTGTCTTTGTGGGTGTAGTGGACGCATGCAAACACCATTCTTCCAATGTATATGCAGGAAGAAGCTGTAATGACCAGTGTTCATCAAAGTCAGTTGAGTGTTGGCTGTTAATGTCGCGTGAAAGGCTCAGGCATGAGTTACAAACGCCTGATTTGAAGTGAAAAGGCACGTAAAGCTAATACTGACTTGTGTTCGCACAAATATTATGGCTAAGAGCTTAAATCACACCTTGGAGGGAAAGCAGAACTAAATATAATTGCTTGTTCATATTTGATTTTAGTGATTATGCCTTAAGAGTCCGAAGGCGTTACTATTGGGCTCGTAAATTCTAGCGTTACTCAAACAATAACAAGTATATGGCAATGTTTTTCTGAAGCATGCGAATCAAACGTGGACAGATATATTTTTCGCTGCAGCTCGAAGCACTTTGCAAACATTTATTTAAAGACGATAGTCTCTCTCAGGACACCTGGACGCGAAAATTTTAGCACGTCTCTTTTTTTTGTCTGTTTTTCGCACGATTCACGCCTCTTGGCCAAAGTAAGCACTTGCTGAATGCCCAGTCATCTGGAACTGGTTACTGTGTTCCTGCTTTGCGAAATTGCCAATAGAAAAGCAAATACCACACATATATGAGGCACTGCGTCTAAACGTAAGTATAAGGCAGTGTCTTCATTTACTACAAAGTATATAGATAGGTAATTATAAAGACCCCAGTGTTTCCTATGCAGGGCCGGTGGCTGCCATAGCTCGCGCAGCGCCTTCACTTTTTTATCAATACCAGCTAAATGCGGCCAATCGAACATAGCTGAGGTCCTATCTGAGGCAAAATAAAACATACACTGCTGCTGGGCCGGCAGGAAAATTGTAATTCGACGACAATGGCACACGAAGCACACTTATATGGGGCCATTTCTGTGTATATTCTGTCTTTGCCCCTAACTTTGTTCTTCGAATGGCGTAGTGTTTTATACGTTAATCTCTTTACACTGCAACGTTATTACTGCGATAATTTTATACGCATTTTTACCGATACCCGAATGTTACTACAAGATGTAGCTCCTACTTACCAAATTTCTGCTCTGGTGTTAAACGAGCTGCTGGAAAAAAAGAACAAACAGAGCTGTGAGCACATTATTTGACAGGAGTATCAATTTACAAACTTTGTAGTGGCAAATCATGCTGCCTGGTGTTCTGAGAGCAGTGGAAGGCGTACAGAAAACACAGTTTTCAATAATGGGCTTTACGTCTCTAGATTAATGCGAGATTATGAAAACGAAAGTGCCAGTAATGTAAATTTCTCAGTAATGATTATTGCAGTTTCTTTGAATGTATTGCCACTGAAGTTTCGTTATATTACTTAACATAGTGATAAAATATGTGGAGGTGGTATGAAATCATTCTGCCCACCTGATCTTACTTTGAAATGACAAGTTATAATATGAAACTGCTAAGCGAACGAACATGGGAAGATGACGTCCACGCACAGGGCGCTACTATGAACTCATATTTATTTTTCCCCCAAATGCACCATATTTATAGTCTCATAACTAATGAATTGGTGTGGCTGCTTTAAAACTGGGTTATCAGTTTCTATCCCATTTTTAAACTTTCCAGGCCTTTTTTTACTTTCGTGGTAACGATTGCACGTTTTCTTTACCCCGTAATGTCACTGTACAAACTAGCTCAGACCCACCATATAATTAGGAGCTTCTTTATTTGTGTTAGGTTTTCGGCCCTCTATTTCTGTAAATGTTATATACGAACAGCGGTAAAATGAGAGCTTACCCTGCGAATTACTTATGCTGGCAAAAAACACCAACACGGCCACAATGATCCCACGTGCCATCACGGAAATCAAGTTGAGCGATGGGCTAGGAACCTTCCTAGAAAGCAAACAATCAGCTGAATGAACTTTAGATCTCACTTTCTTGAGCTTATTAAAGTAACGAAGTAGGATAGATGCTAGCATAATATGCGTTCTTTTTAGTCAGTATCAAAAAATTGTCTTATATTTCTGAGGTCATAAAAAATCACTTTATTGTTACATGAACAATACCTATTGACCAAGTGTTCCTGTGGGCTTTCTCACAGACCATGCCACGTGATATGCTTTGGTGACCACTTGAGTAAAGATTGCTTCATAGAAGTGGGAGCTTGCTGAACGTGCATATATTTAACATGTGCGTTCGATTGCTTTAGCGAGTCCAAGGTACACTAGTGTCCTGCCTGCCCCTAGGTTTACATTAAAACGTTAGATTCTTCAGGGTAATCACCGATACGTAAAGGGACGCAACTTTCGTGTCCACAAAGAGATTGCTAACACACAAAAGCAGAGGTTGCGAAGAGTTCCACGTATGATAGTTTGGCAGCGCATTGTGCATTCTCCTGTTTCTTTTTGCTCTTTCAAGCACTTTGAATAAGACCTGCAATACTTCGTAACAACAATGCTTTAGGAATAGGCACCTATGCTTCCAGATAATTTTTGGGGCGCTTTGTGATTATGGTCGTTTTGCACTTTTTACGTTTTATACTATAGTAAAAAAGACTGTTCTTGGAACACGTGAAAATAATGAGCCACATGCGCTGCATGCATGCTTTTCAACGTAATGCTCTGTAAAAATTGCGTCTTTATTGACTCATAGGTTGGCAACTTCTAGTTGCACGTCACCTCAGGAATGAAAAAAATGTTTTGAGGAAGGTAAATGTTCACTACTTTCAGGCTTTTATAGAAGCAACACATTTAGTAAAATTCGTAGTTATGTTAAGCACGGCCTTGATATTCGTTCCTGTTAAATGCCAAGGATGCTTTAAACAAGTGAAGGCACTGAGAACGTATCTAACTACGTATCTATTTGAACATTTCTATAAAAACTTCGGCTACTTTGATCGCATCTATCTATCTATCTATCTATCTATCTATCTATCTATCTATCTATCTATCTATCTATCTATCTATCTATCTATCTATCTATCTATCTATCTATCTATCTATCTATCTATCTATCTATCTATCTATCTATCTATCTATCTATCTATCTATCTATCTATCTATCTATCTATCTATCTATCCCTCTGCCTGCCTGCCTGCCTGCCTGCCTGCCTGCCTGCCTGTCTGTCTGCCTGTCTGTCTGTCTGTCTGTCTGTCTGTCTGTCTGTCTGTCTGTCTGTCTGTCTGTCTGTCTGTATGACTGTCTGTCTGTCCTTATGTTTTTTTATAATCTAATTACCGTGCAATATTTTGGTTTGCAAAGAGGGGCACCACTATTCTGTGGGGAAAAAAGTTTATCCAACATACAAATAGACCAAGGAAATTTTAGGGGCAGTAAATTGTCCTCTTACTGTATAGCTAGTAATTATTGTTATGACATGTTGAAATGAGCCATTGTGGATAGAAAAGAGCGTTTTCTTTTAGAGGATCGAAATCCACAGCCCTGAAAAAGTCGTTCAGATATCGGCTAGGCTTACCTTAGACTCCGCGAGCTTAATCTCATAGGGGTTGGCGCAAAGACATATAACTATATAGCTACTTTTTTAGCCAACCGTACGGCAACCATACACATAGGCGCAGATCAATCTCAGTCTTACGCTTTGGGAAGTTACGGCACGCCCCAAGGGTCTGTGCTGTCACCGTTTCTTTTTAATGTCTCTATGATGCCGTTGGCGCAAGCATTGAGATCTATCCCTGACCTCAAGTTTTCACTCTACGCCGACGACATCACTCTTTGGATGACTGGCGGCTCCGATGGAGAGATTCAAGACACCCTGCAAGCTGCGGCAAATACGGTTGTGGCACTTACAGGGTCTATGAATCTTTCATGTTCCCCACAGAAATCTCAGCTACTTCTCCTACCATCTCACAGAGGGGGCGAAAAACACATATCCAATATACAGGTAATTCTAGATGACGTACCAGTTACTCGAGTGGATAGGATCCGCGTGCTCGGTTTACACATTCAAAGCAATCGGCTCAACACATACACACTAAAGACACTTCACACCACCGTTGATCATACCTTGCGACTTTTGGGTCGGGTCAGTAATAAACATGGCGGACTAAAGGAGGCCGAACTCCTCCGCTTGGTCCAAGCCTTCGTTATCAGTAAAATAACTTTTACAACGCCTTACCTACACTTTCTTAAATCAGAATCCGACCAGATAGACATCCTTTTACGCAAAGCGTATAAGTTCGCTTTAGGGGTGCCTATACGGACCTCCACTGAAAGGCTTATGCGTACTGGCACCTTCAACACCCTTGCTGAACTAGGAGAAGCCCATATTGCATCTCAGTATAACAGACTTTCTAACACCGTGACAGGCCGACACATTCTACAAACCCTTTCTGTCACTCCGGCATCCATCACTAAGGTCAAGTACACCATTCCACACCACATACACGAGAACCTATACATTCCACCACTTCCAAAAAACATGCACCCTGAGCACCAGAAACAGCGCAGGATGCAGCGCGCGAGGGCCCTCAAAAAACAATTCTCCTCCTCCAATGATGTGCTCTATGTTGACGCCGCCGATTACGGAAACAGGCATCATTATGCAATATCGGTAATCAACTCTCACGGCCAGGTCGCTGCGGCCGCCTCCGTTCTTGCTTCTTCTTCGGAGGAAGCGGAAGAGGCGGCCATAGCCCTGGCCCTGACAATACCTAGTTCATCCGTTATAATCAGTGACTCCAAAACAGCTATATATAATTTCGGAGCGGGCAGGGTTTCTAAGCCAGCCCTTTCCCTACTTTTGCATCATCCCCTTGATCGACTTGTAGCACTAATCTGGACTCCCGCGCCATGCGGGCCTTGCCGGAAACGAGGCGGCTCATGCGAGTGCCCGAGGATTCACAGTCCGGGCACACGCATCCGATGTGTCGCAATTCGCTACGAATGAGGCGCCATTTACAGCGCGGGATCGCCTTATTTCATTCCACGATATTTGCACACACTACCGTTTAGAGCGATTAACCTTCCCGCCACTCACGCGCAAATCTTCACGCAGGTGCGAAATTCTGTGGCGACAGCTGCAGACTCGCACCTTTCTTTCGCCTTACCTCCTACACCGCATTCATCCTTCCTGTTATCCTTCCCCCTCATGTAAATTTTGTGCCTCTTCCACAGCAGACTTGAACCACATCATGTGGCGCTGCCCTAAGCACCCTCTTCCCCCATTCCTGAAACGCCTAATTTCTAGTGAGGAGCAGTGGGAGGCTGCCTTGCGCAGCTCGAGGCCCGCTATCCAGGAGGCCATCCTGGAGTGGGCTGAGAGGGTAGAGGAGGACTACTTCAAGTAGTTCATCCCCACCACACCCTTTCCTGTTGCCCCCTTCCCTTTAACAAGGGATAAATAAAGTTGTTCATTCATTCATTCATACCTTAGACTCTCTATTGAATTCATTTGGCTGCGTCCAACAAAGCCATTGAAGCACGGACGAGTGGTACCATTGCACTCACTCATATCAATGTGGAACTCTGTTAAAGTGAAAATACTTGTGGTTACCAATTCTATTTCTTCTCTGCAGCCGCTTCTCTCTACTGTTTTTATGGTCTTTAGCAAATGTGGACGAATGGATTAATATTTTACAAGTGCAATTGAAAAGTAGCGTCACGCAGTCCGTTCAAGCCCACATGGGAGAGCTTTATCATTTCCTACCGCCTCAAAAATAACTTCGAAAGAAAAGCGCCCTTAACTTACCAAACTATCTCTTCTGATGTGCGCTAGTCCTGTGAACTGCACCGTGCATTTGAGAAAAAAAAGCCTTCCCACCTGCACCGCGTGCAATAACCTCTCCGTTATGCAAACTGCGGTCCCGAAACACCTCGATGAACATGGCTATAGAGGCAATAAAAATATGATCGCACTCTAAGAGAGTGCCGCGATGAGTGCACTGTGCGAAAGATTTGGAGTTTGCACACAACTCACAGTCTGTTAGGTTGTCTATGAGTGATTTGTGTTTTCTTGTTAAAACACCATATTTCCTACAGTCGAAGCTGCTGTATCTTGAAAGTAAAAAGCTTGATCGTCACTCGAGCTTCACCTTCAAGAGCAGAACGTGATAGCGTAATCGGGCGCCATGCCTATTGGTAGCGTCTTTAGTTTCTTGGGGGATGCCTCAGCAGAGCCACAAATAAACTAATGTCTCTGCGCGTAATACTTTTCGCTGCAAAATGTAAATGAATTTTTATTGCAACATACAGCTGCAAGGTGCACACTACGCCAGAACGTTTTTTTCGTGATCGAGCCAAAGGCCCAGTACCATGCGTAAGACAGCACGTGAACCTCCGTGTCTATTCGCTAGATTATAACATTTGCTGTTGATGATGACGAAATAGCCCTGAGTACTTGGGGATGAGTGGGCTTTTCAATCACCAACACGTCTTGCAATTCGTACGTTTTAAGACCTGGTGCTAGTCTACGCTTCTACCACGCAACACTGCATGAGTTACGGGGACACTTTAGAAAAAGCATGAATTGGTTTTGGTTGACGAACTTCATAGTGAGAGCTCTAGTGGCATATGTTTCGGTATGACAAGTTCATTTAAAGAGGAAATATATAAAGATGGAAGTTTCATTTTTTTAATTATGCGTGGAAGGCTCATCATGGGAAGTCACAACTTTGAAAATGTATTTTTTTCTGTTTCAGCAACATTGGCTTTATGAAATTTGCTGGAACTTCGCGTGGCTGGTCATAGGCACAGACAGATGACAAAGTGCTTCGCAAATATCAATTAGAAGCAACGTAGGACTTAGTAGACACCTTCAGAATCTATGGCGTCGTGCCATTGGGTGCGCACATATAAATGTGGCGTCTCCACTTGTATCTTCTTTTTGCGCATTTTCTCGCTCAGCAAACGTCGTGTCATGGTAAGAGTGGGCTCTATGGTATTCCAAAAAAAGTTTTGTTCTTATAAGACGTTCATACCATTCTACGCCCACTTGAATCATTCTACGCCCACACGAGCCGGCAAGAGAACAAAACAGCCTCGCCAAGGCCGGTAGATTCTTCATCCGCACAGTAGAGGGGCTTCGTTCTAACTACTGCCACTGTCGTGTAACGTGCTCGAATTGTGAAGGAGGTCACGCAGCCATTGTTTGCTACACCGAGTACAATCACAACAGTTTTAAAGCGAATAAAGAATCCTTGCTTACATTCCATTATGAATTTAGGCATTTAGGATGTTGTAGGTTGCCGGAGAACGTAACCTTGCCAAATTTGTTGGTTTTGCCCTGCCCGATTTCTTTTTTGATTATTCTTTATAAATATAGTTCTTTTTAAAGCGGATCATAAGCAGAATGATCCCTTAGTGCAATGAAGTAGAAACGTAGCTCTGGTATCAACGTCCCGAGCATGACTTCTAAACGAATGCCAGGTAAGCTTCATTGTAGTTGTCTTTGACAATTGAAATCAACCGACATTTAGTAGACAACGCATCTCTAAGACACTAAGCCTACCCAAAAAGCTCACTATCGAAATGAAAGCAATGACGTGTGGAGGAGCTAGCGATGCACCAATAAGACTAAATATTGTCAAGGTGATATTATTGAATGTATGCTACCTCTAAATGTAAGTTTTATAACACTAGAAGTGCCATTTTTCTGTGAGCAGCTGATCTAATTTCCACCCATGTACAATTTTGCATGAAAGCAGTTAGGTGAAACGAAGTTTATTGCAGACATCATAGCAATTCGTCAATTAAAAGCAGAAGCTTGGATGAGCTTGCTAGATTGAGCGGACCATACGTGCAAACTTACGCTCAATCAAGCTGACCACATCAGCGGAATCGAAGCCTGGGTGCGTTTAACTCTAAGATGCGATAGAAAATTCACAATCCCTTATGTTGCGAGCAAATTATTTCTACAGGAGCTGGTAAGTACATCCGTATGACACATATCTGCGTCAACGCACAATCTGCGTTTAGACGACCGTGTGCCGCGCACTGCAACGAATAGGACATATCGAGAACATCTACTGCTGTAATACGCTCAATCAAGCTCGTCACGTCAGCAGAATCAAAGCCGAGGTGCGTTTAACACTAAGCTAGGATGAACAATTTCCAATGCCATATGTTCCGAGCAAAGTAGTTTTACAGGAGCTGTAAGGCACATCTGTATGGCACATATCTGTCTCAACGCACAACCTGCATTTATACAAACTTGTGCCACGCACTGCAATGATTCTGACATATCGAAAACTTCGGCAGCCATAATAAGTTCATGCAAACTTGTCACATCAGCAGAATTGAAACCTAGGTGCAAATAATAATGACCCGTGTCTACATGTAAACGAAAACGATTATGGGGGGAGTGAGCAGACGCTAGGTAGTGAGCCTCTGGCTTGATTTGAAAACGAGGAGGACAATCTTGAGGCTCAGCTGCTGAGACGAAGCTGTTTTCGCTATCAAAGGCGTACCTGTGCTTTGTTCGCATTGTACCGTGACACTGGTGGAGGTGCTGGATCGCAACGCTGCCTGATGCTCCACACTCCCGCTGGGAGCCGTTCATCCAGTCCACACGCATTGGCACCATTTGCAACTCCTGTGCATCGTTTCAGTCGACGGTTGCGAGGCCTCACGCCAGAGCTCACTCTCTCGCTGTAAATTCCAAGGCACCACTCACCTCGACCAATGGCCAACGCAAGCCCGCAACAGGTGCCCCAAGACAGCTTTGCGATGCACCCATCTCAGGTGACCATCTAACAACCACTCGTTCCTGAAAGCTTTAGTTGCGGTGCCCATGAAGACACTGACGACCAGCTAACACTACGAACGTGTTGCCAAGATAAATCAGTGGCCGGAACAGGAAAAGCTTCCTCGAGCCTATTTCTACCTTGACGATGGTGCCCGTACTTTGTATGAGAATACAGAAGCGAATGTATCAACTTGGCCCGACTTTCGACAGCAGTTCGTCGATACCTTCGCCAATGTCGATCAACGCAACCGTGCACAGCAGTAATTGGAACTACGTGTTCAAAAACCTAATGAAACCATTGCAATATTTGCCGAAGATATGACTTATCTCTTTCGTCGAGCTAGTCCGCACAT
>NW_023609002.1:0-25670 GCF_013339725.1 Rhipicephalus microplus
GCACCACCACCGGGTGGGCTCGACCTCCAACCTTTCGGTTAACAGCCCATCGCGCTAGCTCAAAACGCCACGGAGACAGTCGTGCTCCACTCTCACCATTGTCAGAACATTTCTCCAAAGGCTATCAGCGCAAAAAAAGTGACACCCGTCCCCAGCTGCGCTCGAACCTCCAACCTTTCGGTTACAGCCTACCGCGCTAACCAATTGCGCCTCGGAGAGTCCTGTTCCACTGTCACAACCAATCAGAACATATCTTCAAAGCTATACGCCCAAAGAAAAAAAGTGCCGCACCACCACCGGGTGGGTTCGAACCTCTAAACTTTCGCATAACAGCCGATCGCGCTAGCCAATTGCGCCACGGAGACAGTCCTGCTCCACTCTCACCACCATCAGAACATACCTTCAAACCTATCAGCCCAAAGAAAAAAAAGCGCCGCACCACCACCGGGTGGGCTTGAAACTCCAAGCATTCGTTTAACAGCCGATCGCGCTAACCAATTGTGCCACGGAGACAGTCATGCTCCACTCTCACCACCGTCAGAACATTTCTTCAGAGCTATCAGCCCAGAGGAAAAAAAGCGCCGCACCACCACCGGGTGGGCTCGAACCTCCAACCTTTTGGTTAACAGCCGATCGCGCTAGCCAATTGCGCCACGAAGAGAGTCGAGCTCCACTCTCACCACCAACATAACCTATCTTCAAAGCTATCAGTGCAAAGACAAAAGCAAAACACCACTCCCGGGAGGGCTCGAACCTTCAAACTTTCGGTCAACAGCCAATCGCGCTAGCCAATTGCGCCACGGAGACAGTCCTGCTCCACTCTCACCACAATCAGAAGATATCTTCAAAGCTATCAGCCCAAAGAAAAAGAAGCAACACACCACTCCCGGGAGGGCTCGAACCTCCAACCTTTCAGGTAACAGCTGATCGCGCTAGCCAATTGCGCCACGGAGACAGTCATGCTCCACTCTCACCACCGTCAGAAAATTTCTTCAGGGCTATCAGCGCAGAGAAAAAAGCAACACACCACTCCCGGGAGGGCTCGAACCTCCAACCTTTCGGTTAACAGCCATCGCGCTAGCTAAAAACGCCACGGAGACAGTCGTGCTCCATTCTCACTACCATCAGAACACATCTTCAAAGCTATCAGCGCAAAGAAAAAAGCAACACACCTCTCCCGGGAGGGCTCGAACCTCTAACCTTTCGGTTAACAGCCGATCGCGCTAGCAAATTGCGCCACGGAGAAAGTCCTGCTGCACTCTCACCACCATCCGAACATATCTTCAAAGCTATCAGCCCGAAGAAAAAAAAGCAACACCACTCCCGGGAGGGCTCGAACCTCCATCCTTTCGGTTAACAGCCGATCGCGCTAGCCAATTGCGCCACGGAGACAGTCGTGCTCCACTCTCACCACCGTCAGAACATTTCTTCCGAGCTATCAGCCCAAAGGAAAATAAGCGCCGCACCACCACCGTGTGGGCTCGAACCTCCAACGTTTCGGTTAACAGCCGATCGCGCTAGCCAATTGCGCCACGGAGAGAGTCGTGCTCTACTCTCACCAACAACAGAAGATATCTTTAAAGCTATCAGCCCAAAGAAAAAAAAACGCCGCACCACCCCCGGGTAGGCTCGAACCTCCAACCTTTCGGTTAACAGCCGATCGCGCTAGCCAATTGCGCCACAGAGACAGTCCTGCTCCACTCTCACCCCTATCAGAACATATCTTCAAACCTATCAGCCCAAAGAAAAAAAAAGCGCCGCACCACCACCGGCTGGGCTCGAAACTCCAAGCTTTCGGTTAAAAGCTGATCGCGCCAGCCAATAGCGCCACGGAGACAGTCCTGCTCCACTCTCACCACCATCAGAACATATCTTCAAAGCTATCAGCCCAAAGAAAAAAAAGTGCCGCACCACCACCGGGTGGGTTCGAACCTCCAAACTTTCGCTTAACAGCCGATCGCGCTAGCCAATTGCGCCACGGAGACAGTCCTGCTCCACTCTCACCACCATCAGAACATATCTTCAAACCTATCAGCCCAACGAAAAAAAAGCGCCGCACCACCACCGGGTGGGCTCGAAACTCCAAGCTTTCGGTTAAAAGCTGATCGCGCTAGCCAAGAGCGCCACGGAGACAGTCCTGCTCCACTCTCACCACCATCAGAACATATCATCCAAGCTATCAGCCAAAGAAAAAAAAAGCGCCGCACCACCACCCGGTGGCTCGGACCTCCAACCTTTCGGTTAACGGCCGAACGCGCTAGCCCATTGCGCCACGGAGACAGTCCTGCTCCACTCTCCCCACCATCAGAACATATCTTCAAAGCTATCAGCCAAAAGAAAAAAAAGCGCCGCACAACCACCGGGTGGGCTAGAACCTCCAAACTTTTGGTTAACAGACGATCGCGCTAGCCAATTGCGCCACGGAAACAGTCGTGTTGCACTCTCACCACCGTCAGAACATTTCTTCAAAGTTATCAGCCCAAAGGAAAAAAAGCGCCGCACCACCACCGGGTAGGCTCGAACCTCCAACCTTTCGGTTAACAGCCCATCGCGCTAGCTCAAAACGCCACGGAGACAGTCGTGCTCCACTCTCACCACTGTCAGAACATTTCTCCAAAGCTATCAGCGCAAAAAAAAGCGACACACCGTCCGCGGCTGCGCTCGAACCTCCAACCTTTCGGTTAACAGCCTACCGCGCTAACCAATTGCGCCTCGGGAGAGTCCTGTTCCACTGTCACCACCATCAGAACATATCTTCAAAGCTATAAGCCCAAGGAAAAAAAGTGCCGCACCACCACCGGGTGGGTTCGAACCTCCAAACTTTCGCTTAACAGCCGATCGCGCTAGCCAATTGCGCCACGGAGACAGTCCTGCTCCACTCTCACCACCATCAGAACATACTTCAAACCTATCAGCCCAAGAAACAAAGGCCGCACCACCACCGGGTGGCTCGAAAATCCAAGCTTTCGGTTAAAAGCTGATCGCGCTAGCCAATAGCGCCACGGAGACAGTCCTGCTCCACTCTCGCCACCATCAGAACATATCTTCAAAGCTATCAGCCAAAAGAAACAAAAGCGCCGAACCACCACCCGGTGGGCTCGAACCTCCAACCTTTCTGTTAACGGCCGAACGCTGGCCAATTGCGCCACGGAGACAGTCCTGCTTCACTCTCACCACCATCAGAACATATCTTCAAAGCTATCGGCCCAAAGAAAAAAAAGCAACACACCACTCCCGGGAGGGCTCGAGCCTCCAACCTTTCGGTTAACAGCCGATCGCGCTAGCCAATTGCGCCACGGAGACAGTCGTGCTCCATTCTCACTACCATCAGAACACATCTTCAAAGCTATCAGCGCAAAGAAAAAAGCAACACACCTCTCCCGGGAGGGCTCGAACCTCTAACCTTTCGGTTAACAGCCGATCGCGCTAGCAAATTGCGCCACGGAGAAAGTCCTGCTGCACTCTCACCACCATCCGAACATATCTTCAAAGCTATCAGCCCGAAGAAAAAAAAGCAACACCACTCCCGGGAGGGCTCGAACCTCCATCCTTTCGGTTAACAGCCGATCGCGCTAGCCAATTGCGCCACGGAGACAGTCGTGCTCCACTCTCACCACCGTCAGAAACATTTCCTTCCGAGCTATCAGCCCAAAGGAAAATAAGCGCCGCACCACACGGGTGGGCTCGACCTCCAACCTTTCGGTTAACAGCCGATCGCGCTAGCCAATTGCGCCACGGAGAGAGTCGTGCTCTACTCTCACCAACAACAGAAGATATCTTTAAAGCTATCAGCCCAAAGAAAAAAAAACGCCGCACCACCCCCGGGTAGGCTCGAACCTCCAACCTTTCGGTTAACAGCCGATCGCGCTAGCCAATTGCGCCACAGAGACAGTCCTGCTCCACTCTCACCACCAACAGAACATATCTTCAAAGCTATCAGCGCAAAGAAAAAAGCAACACACCACTCCCGGGAAGGCTCGAACCTCGAACCTTTCGCTTAACAGCCGATCGCGCTAGCCAATCGCGCCACGGAGACAGTTCTGTTCAACTCTCACCACCATCAGAACATATCTTCAAAGCTATCAGCCCAAAGAAAAAGAAGCAACACACCACCCTCGAGAGGGCTCGAACCTCCAACCTTTCAGTTAACAGCCGATCGCGCTAGCCAATTGCGCCACGGAAACAGTCGTGCTCCACTCTCACCACCGTCAGAACATTTCTTCAAAGCTACTAGCCCAAAGGAAAAAAAGCGCCGCACCACCACCGGGTGGGCTCGAACCTCCAACCTTTCGGTTAACAGCCCATCGCGCTAGCTCAAAACGCCACGGAGACAGTCGTGCTTCACTCTCACCATTGTCAGAACATTTCTCCAAAGCTATCAGCGCAAAAAAAGCGACACACCGTCCCCAGCTGCGCTCGAACCTCCAACCTTTCGGTTACAGCCTACCGCGCTAACCAATTGCGCCTCGGGAGAGTCCTGTTCCACTGTCACCACCATCAGAACATATCTTCAAAGCTATAAGCCCAAAGAAAAAAAAGTGCCGCACCACCACCGGGTGGGTTCGAACCTCTAAACGTTCGCATAACAGCCGATCGCGCTAGCCAATTGCGCCACGGAGACAGTCCTGCTCCACTCTCACCACCATCAGAACATATCTTCAAAGCTATCAGCCAAAATAAAAAAAGCGCCGCACCACCACCCGGTGGGCTCGAACCTCCAACCTTTCGGTTAACGGCCGAACGCGCTAGCCAATTGCGCCACGGAGACAGTCCTGCTTCACTCTCACCACCATCAGAACATATCTTCAAAGCTATCAGCCCAAAGGAAAATAAGCGCCGCACCACCACCGGGTGGGTTCGAATCTCCAAACTTTCGGTTAACAGCCGATCGCGCTAGCCAATTGCGCCACGGAGACAGTCGGGCTCCACTCTCACCAACGTCAGAACATTTCTTCAGAGCTATCAACCCAAAGAAAAAAAGCAACACACCACTCCCGGGAGGGCTCGAACCTCCAACCTTTCGGTTAACAGCCGATCGCGCTAGCCAATTGTGCCACGGAGACAGTCGTGCTACACTCTCACCACCGTCAGAACATTTCTTCAGAGCTATCAGCCCAAAGGAAAAAAGCGCCGCACCACCACCGGGTGGGCTCGAACCTCCAACCTTTTGGTTAACAGCCGATCGCGCTAGCCAATTGCGCCACGGAGAGAGTCGTGCTCCACTCTCACCACCAACAGAACATATCTTCAAAGCTATCAGCGCAAAGAAAAAAGAAAAACACCACTCCCGGGAGGGCTCGAACCTCCAACCTTTCGGTCAACAGCCAATCGCGCTGGCCAATTGCGACACGGAGACAGTCCTGCTCCACTCTCACCACAATCAGAACATATCTTCAAAGCTATCAGCCCAAAGAAAAAGAAGCAACACAACACTCCCGGGAGGGCTCGAACCTCCAACCTTTCAGGTAACAGCTGATCGCGCTAGCCAATTGCGCCACGGAGACAGTCGTGCTCCACTCTCACTACCGTCAGAAAATTTCTTCAGAGCTATCAGCGCCGAGAAAAAAGCAACACACCACTTCCGGGAGGGCTCGAACCTCCAACCTTTCGGTTAACAGCCACCGCGCTAGCTAAAAACGCCACGGAGACAGTCGTGCTCCACTCTCAAAACCATCAGAACACATCTTCAAAGCTATCAGCGCTAAGAAAAAAGCAACGCACCACTCCCGGGAGGGCTGGAACCTCTAACCTTTCGGTTAACAGCCGATCGCGCTAGCAAATTGCGCCACGGAGACAGTCCTGCTGCACTCACACCACCATCAGAACATATCTTCAAAGCTATCAGCCCAAAGACAAAGAAGCGCCGCACCACCAGCGGGTGGGCTCGAACCTGAAACCTTTTGGTCAACAGCAGATGGCGCTAGCCAATTGCGCCTCGCAGACAGTCGCGCTCCACTCTCACCACCATCAGAACATATCTTCAAAGCTATCAGTGAAAAGAAAAAAAAGCGACACAGCGTCCCCGGGTGGGCTCAAAGCTCCAACCTTTCGGTTAACAGCCGATCGCGCCAGCCAATTGCGCCAAGGAGACAGTCCTGCTCCACTCTCACCACCATGAGAACATATCTTCAAAGCTATCAGCCCAAAGAAAAAAAAGCAATACACCACTCATGAGAGGACTCGAGCTTCTAACCTTTCGGTTAACAGCCGATCGCGCCACGGAGACAGTCGTGCTCCACTCTCACCACCATCAGAACATTTCTTCAGAGCTATCAGCCCGAAGAAAAAATAGCAACACCACTCCCGGGAGGGCTCGAACCTCCATCCTTTCGGTTAACAGCCGATCGCGCTAGCCAATTGCGCCACGGAGACAGTCGTGCTCCACTCTCACCACCGTCAGAACAATTCTTCAGAGCTATCAGCCCAAAGGAAAATAAGCGCCGCACCACCACCGTGTGGGCTCGAACCTCCAACCTTTCGGTTAACAGCCGATCGCGCTAGCCAATTGCGCCACGGAGAGAGTCGTGCTCTACTCTCACCACCAACAGAACATATCTTTAAAGCTACCAGCCCAAAGAAGAAAAGCGCCGCACCACCCCCGGGTGGGCTCGAACCTCCAACCTTTTGGTTAACAGCCGATCGCGCTAGCCAATTGCGCCACAGAGACAGTCCTGCTTCACTCTCAGCCCTATCAGAACATATCTTCAAACCTATCAGCCCAAAGAAAAAAAGCGCCGCACCACCACCGGGTGGGCTCGAACCTCCAACCTTTCGGTTAACGGCCGAACGCGCTAGCCAATTGCGCCACGGAGACAGTCCTGCTTCACTCTCACCACCATCAGAACATATCTTCAAAGCTATCAGCCCAAAGAAAAAAAAGCGCCGCACCACCACCGGCTGGGCTCGAAACTCCAAGCTTTCGGTTAAAAGCTGATCGCGCCAGCCAATAGCGCCACGGAGACAGTCCTGCTCCACTCTCACCACCATCAGAACATATCTTCAAAGCTATCAGCCCAAAGGAAAAAAAGTGCCGCACCACCACCGGGTGGGTTCGAACCTCCAAACTTTCGCTTAACAGCCGATCGCGCTAGCCAATTGCGCCACGGAGACAGTCCTGCTCCACTCTCACCACCATCAGAACATATCTTCAAACCTATCAGCCCAACGAAAAAAAAGCGCCGCACCACCACCGGGTGGGCTCGAAACTCCAAGCTTTCGGTTAAAAGCTGATCGCGCTAGCCAAGAGCGCCACGGAGACAGTCCTGCTCCACTCTCACCACCATCAGAACATATCATCCAAGCTATCAGCCAAAAGAAAAAAAAGCGCCGCACCACCACCGGGTGGGCTCGAACCTCCAACCTTTTGGTTAACAGCCGATCGCGCTAGCCAATTGCGCCACGAAGAGAGTCGTGCTCCACTCTCACTACCAACATAACATATCTTCAAAGCTATCAGTGCAAAGAAAAAAGCAAAACACCACTCCCGGGAGGGCTCGAACCTTCAAACTCTCGGTCAACAGCCAATCGCGCTAGCCAATTGCGCCACGGAGACAGTCCTGCTCCACTCTCACCACAATCAGAACATATCTTCAAAGCTATCAGCCCAAAGAAAAAGAAGCAACACACCACTCCCGGGAGGGCTCGAACCTCCAACCTTTCAGGTAACAGCTGATCGCGCTAGCCAATTGCGCCACGGAGACAGTCATGCTCCACTCTCACCACCGTCAGAAAATTTCTTCAGGGCTATCAGCGCAGAGGAAAAAAGCAACACACCACTCCCGGGAGGGCTCGAACCTCCAACCTTTCGGTTAACAGCCATCGCGCTAGCTAAAAACGCCACGGAGACAGTCGTGCTCCATTCTCACTACCATCAGAACACATCTTCAAAGCTATCAGCGCAAAGAAAAAAGCAACACACCTCTCCCGGGAGGGCTCGAACCTCTAACCTTTCGGTTAACAGCCGATCGCGCTAGCAAATTGCGCCACGGAGAAAGTCCTGCTGCACTCTCACCACCATCCGAACATATCTTCAAAGCTATCAGCCCGAAGAAAAAAAAGCAACACCACTCCCGGGAGGGCTCGAACCTCCATCCTTTCGGTTAACAGCCGATCGCGCTAGCCAATTGCGCCACGGAGACAGTCGTGCTCCACTCTGACCACCGTCAGAACATTTCTTCCGAGCTATCAGCCCAAAGGAAAATAAGCGCCGCACCACCACCGTGTGGGCTTGAACCTCCAACGTTTCGGCTAACAGCCGATCGCGCTAGCCAATTGCGCCACGGAGAGAGTCGTGCTCTACTCTCACCAACAACAGAAGATATCTTTAAAGCTATCAGCCCAAAGAAAAAAAAACGCCGCTTCACCCCCGGGTAGGCTCGAACCTCCAACCTTTCGGTTAACAGCCGATCGCGCTAGCCAATTGCGCCACAGAGACAGTCCTTCTCCACTCTCACCCCTATCAGAACATATCTTCAAACCTATCAGCCCAAAGAAAAAAAAGCGCCGCACCACCCCTGGCTGGGCTCGAAACTCCAAGCTTTCGGTTAAAAGCTGATCGCGCCAGCCAATAGCGCCACGGAGACAGTCCTGCTCCACTCTCACCACCATCAGAACATATCTTCAAAGCTATCAGCCCAAAGGAAAAAAAGTGCCGCACCACCACCGGGTGGGTTCGAACCTCCAAACTTTCGCTTAACAGCCGATCGCGCTAGCCAATTGCGCCACGGAGACAGTCCTGCTCCACTCTCACCACCATCAGAACATATCTTCAAACCTATCAGCCCAACGAAAAAAAAGCGCCGCACCACCACCGGGTGGGCTCGAAACTCCAAGCTTTCGGTTAAAAGCTGATCGCGCTAGCCAAGAGCGCCACGGAGACAGTCCTGCTCCACTCTCACCACCATCAGAACATATCATCCAAGCTATCAGCCAAAAGAAAAAAAAGCGCCGCACCACCACCCGGTGGGCTCGGACCTCCAACCTTTCGGTTAACGGCCGAACGCGCTAGCCCATTGCGCCAAGGAGACAGTCCTGCTCCACTCTCACCACCATCAGAACATATCTTCAAAGCTATCAGCCAAAAGAAAAAAAAGCGCCGCACAACCACCGGGTGGGCTAGAACCTCCAAACTTTTGGTTAACAGACGATCGCGCTAGCCAATTGCGCCACGGAAACAGTCGTGTTGCACTCTCACCACCGTCAGAACATTTCTTCAAAGTTATCAGCCCAAAGGAAAAAAAGCGCCGCACCACCACCGGGTGGGCTCGAACCTCCAATCTTTCGGTTAACAGCCCATCGCGCTAGCTCAAAACGCCACGGAGACAGTCGTGCTCCACTCTCACCACTGTCAGAACATTTCTCCAAAGCTATCAGCGCAAAAAAAGCGACACACCGTCCGCGGCTGCGCTCGACCCTCCAACCTATCGGTTAACAGCCTACCGCGCTAACCAATTGCGCCTCGGGAGAGTCCTGTTCCACTGTCACCACCATCAGAACATATCTTCAAAGCTATGAGCCCCAAGCAAAAAAAGTGCCGCACCACCACCGGGTGGGTTCGAACCTCCAAACTTTCGCTTAACAGCCGATCGCGCTAGCCAATTGCGCCACGGAGACAGTCCTGCTCCACTCTCACCACCATCAGAACATAACTTCAAACCTATCAGCCCAAAACAAAGCGCCGCACCACCACCGGGTGGGCTCGAAAATCCAAGCTTTCGGTTAAAAGCTGATCGCGCTAGCCAATAGCGCCACGGAGACAGTCCTGCTCCACTCTCGCCACCATCAGAACATATCTTCAAAGCTATCAGCCAAAAGAAACAAAAGCGCCGAACCACCACCCGGTGGGCTCGAACCTCCAACCTTTCTGTTAACGGCCGAACGCTGGCCAATTCGCGCCACGGAGACAGTCCTGCTTCACTCTCACCACCATCAGAACATATCTTCAAAGCTATCGGCCCAAAGAAAAAAAAGCAACACACCACTCCCGGGAGGGCTCGAGCCTCCAACCTTTCGATTAACAGCCGATCGCGCTAGCCAATTGCGCCACGGAGACAGTCCTGCTCCACTCTCACCACCATCAGAACATATCTTCAAAGCTATCAGCCAAAAGAAAAAAAAGCGCCGCACAACCACCGGGTGGGTTAGAACCTCCAAACTTTTGGTTAACAGACGATCACGCTAGCCAATTGCGCCACTGAGAGAGTCGTGCTCCACTCTCACCACCAACAGAACATATCTTCAAAGCTATCAGCGCAAAGAAAAAAAGCAACACACCACGCCCGGAAGCTCGAACCTCGAACCTTTCGTTACAGCCGATCGCGCTAGCCAATATCGCGCCACGGAGTCAGTTCTGTTCCACTCTCACCACCATCAGAACATAGTCTTCAAAGCTATCAGCCCAAAGAAAAAGATACAACCACCACTCCCGGGAGGGCTCGAACTCCAACCTTTCAATTTAACAGCCGATCGCGCTAGCCAATTGCGCCACGGAAACAGTCGTGCTCCACTCTCACCACCGTCAGAACATTTCTTCAAAGCTATCAGCCCAAAGGAAAAAAAGCGCCGCACCACCACCGGGTGGGCACGAACCTCCAACCTTTCGGTTAACAGGCCATCGCGCTAGCTCAAAACGCCACGGAGACAGTCGTGCTCCACTCACACCACTGTCAGAACATTTCTCCAAAGCTATCAGCGCAAAAAAGCGACACACCGTCCCCGGCTGCGCTCGAACCTCCAACCTTCGGTTAACAGCCTACCGCGCTAACCAATTGCGCCTCGGGAGAGTCCTGTTCCACTGTCACCACCATCAGAACATATCTTCAAAGCTATCAGCCCAAAGAAAAAAAAGTGCCGCACCAACAACGGGAGGGCTCGAACCTCCAACCTTTCAGTTAACAGCCGATCGCGCTAGCCAATTGCGCCACGGAGACAGTCCTGCTCCACTCTCACCACCGTCAGAACATTTCTTCAAAGCTATCAGCCCAAAGGAAAAAAAAGCGCCGCACCACCACCGGGTGGGCTCGAACCTCCAACCTTTCGATTAACAGCCCATCGCGCTAGCTCAAAACGCCACGGAGACAGTCGTGCTCCACTCTCACCACCATCAGAACATATCTTCAAAGCTATCAGGCCAAAGAAAAAAAAGCAACACACCACTCCCGGGAGGGCTCGAGCCTCCAACCTTTCGATTAACAGCCGATCGCGCTAGGCAATTGCGCCACGGAGACGGTCGTGCTCCACTCTCACCACCATCAGAACATATCTTCAAAGCTATCAGCGCAAAGAAAAAAGCAACACACCACTCCCGGGAGGGCTCGAACCTCCAACCTTTCGGTTAACAGCCGATCGCGCTAGCCAATTGCTCCACGGAGACAGTCCTGCTCCACTCTCACCACCATCAGAACATATCTTCAAAGCTATAAGCCAAAAGAAAAAAAAGTGCCGCACCACCACCAGGTGGGCTAGAACCTCCAAACTTTTGGTTAACAGACGATCGCACTAGCCTATTGCGCAACGGAGAGAGTCGTGCTCCACTCTCACCCCCAACAGAACATATCTTCAAAGCTATCAGCGCAAAGAAAAAAGCAACACACCACTCCCGGGAAGGCTCAAACCTCGAACCTTTTGGTTAACAGCTGATCGCGCTAGCCAATCGCGCCACGGAGACAGTTCTGTTCCACTCTCACCACCATCAGAACATATCTTCAAAGCTATCGGCCCTAAGAAAAAAAAGCGCCGCACCACCACCGGGTGGGCTCGAACCTCCAACCTTTCGGTTAACAGCCCATCGCGCTAGCTCAAAACGCCACGGAGACAGTCGTGCTCCCCTCTCAACACTGTTAGAACATTTCTCCAAAGCTATCAGCGCAAAGAAAAAAAAAGCGACACACCGTCCCCGGCTGCGCTCGAACCTCCAACCTTTTGGTTAACAGCCGACCGCGCTAACCAATTGCGCCACGGAGACAGTCCTGCTCCACTGTCACCACCATCAAAACATATCTTCAAAGCTATCAGCCAAAAGAAAAAAAAGCGCCGCACAACCACCGGGTGGGCTAGAACCTCCAAACTTTTGGTTAACAGACGATCGCGCCAGCCAATTGCGCCACGGAGAGAGTCGTGCTCCACTCTCACCACCAACAGAACATATCTTCAAAGCTATCAGCGCAAAGAAAAAAGCAACACACCACTCCCGGGAAGGCTCGAACCTCGAACCTTTCGGTTAACAGCCGATCGCGCTAGCCAATCGCGCCACGGAGACAGTTCTGTTCCACTCTCACCACCATCAGAACATATCTTCAAAGCTATCAGCCCAAAGAAAAAGAAGCAACACACCACTCCCCGGGAAGGCTCGAACCTCCAACCTTTCAGTTAACAGCCGATCGCGCTAGCCAATTGCGCCACGGAAACAGTCGTGCTTCACTCTTACCACCGTCAGAACATTTCTTCAAAGCTATCAGCCCAAAGGAAAAAAAGCGCCGCACCACCACCGGGTGGGCTCGAACCTCCAACCTTTCGGTTAAAAGCCCATCGCGCTAACCAATAGCGCCTCGGGAGAGTCCTGTTCCACTGTCACCACCATCAGAACATATCTTCAAAGCTATCAGCCCAAAGAAAAAAAAGTGCCGCACCTACAACGGGTGGGTTCGAACCTCCAAACTTTCGCTAAACAGCCGATCGCGCTAGCCAATTGCGCCACGGAGACAGTCCTGCTCCACTCTCACCACCATCAGATCATATCTTCTAACCTATCAGCCCAAAGAAAAAAAAGCGCCGCACCACCACCAGGTGGGCTCGAAACTCCAAGCTTTCGGTTAAAAGCTGATCGCGCTAGCCAATAGCGCCACGGAGACAGTCCTGCTCCACTCTCACCACCATCAGAACATATCTTCAAAGCTATCAGCCAAAAGAAAAAAAAGCGCCGCACCCCCACCTGGTGGGCTCGAACCTCCAACCTTTCGGTTAACGGCCGAACGCGCTAGCCAATTGCGCCACGGAGACAGTCCTGCTTCACTCTCACCACCATCAGAACATATCTTCAAAGCTATCAGCCCAAAGAAAAAAAAGCAACACACCACTCCCGGGAGGTCTCGAGCCTCCAACCTTTCGGTTAACAGCCGATCGCGCTAGCCAATTGCGCCACGGAGACAGTCCTGCTCCACTCTCACCACCATCAGAACATATCTTCAAAGCTATCAGCCAAAAGAAAAAAAAAGCGCCGCATAACCACCGGGTGGGCTAGAACCTCCAAACTTTTGGTTAACAGACGATCGCGCTAGCCAATTGCGCCACGGAGAGAGTCGTGCTCCACTCTCACCACCAACAGAACATATCTTCAAAGCTATCAGCGCAAAGAAAAAAAGCAACACACCACTCCCGGTAAGGCTCGAACCTCGAACCTTTCGGTAAACAGCCGATCGCGCTAGCCAATCGCGCCACGGAGACAGTTCTGTTCCACTCTCACCACCATCAGAACATATCTTCAAAGCTATCAGCCCAAAGAAAAAGAAGCAACACACCACTCCCGGGAGGGCTCGAACCTCCAACCTTTCAGTTAACAGCCGATCGCGCTAGCCAATTGCGCCACGGAAACAGTCGTGCTCCACTCTCACCACCGTCAGAACATTTCTTCAAAGCTATCAGCCCAAAGGAAAAAAAAGCGCCGCACCACCACCGGGTGGGCTCGAACCTCCAACCTTTCGGTTAACAGCCCATCGCGCTAGCTCAAAACGCCACGGAGACAGTCGTGCTCCACTCTCACCACCATCAGAACATATCTTCAAAGCTATCAGGCCAAAGAAAAAAAAGCAACACACCACTCCCGGGAGGGCTCGAGCCTCCAACATTTCGATTAACAGCCGATCGCGCTAGGCAATTGCGCCACGGAGACGGTCGTGCTCCACTCTCACCACCATCAGAACATATCTTCAAAGCTATCAGCGCAAAGAAAAAAAGCAACACCACCACTCCCGGGAGGGGCTCGAAACTCCAACCTTTCGGTTAACAGCCGATCGCGCTAGCCAATTGCTCCACGGAGACAGTCCTGCTCCACTCTCACCACCATCAGAACATATCTTCAAAGCTATGGGCCAAAAGAAAAAAAAGTGCCGCACCACCACCAGGTGGGCTAGAACCTCCAAACTTTTGGTTAACAGACGATCGCATAGCCTATTGCGCACGGAGAGAGTCGTGCTCCACTCTCACCCCCAACAGAACATATCTTCAAAGCTATCAGCGCAAGAAAAAGCAACACACCACTCCCGGGAAGGCTCAAACCTCGAACCTTTGTTTAACAGCTGATCGCGCTAGCCAATCGCGCCACGGAGACAGTTCTGTTCCACTCTCACCACCATCAGACATATCTTCAAAGCTATCGGCCCTAAGAAAAAAAAGCGCCGCACCACCACAGGGGTGGGCTCGAACCTCCAACCTTTCGGTTAACAGCCCATCGCGCTAGCTCAAAACGCACGGAGACAGTCGTGCTCCCCTCTCACACCTGTTAGAACATTTCTCCAAAGCTATCTGCGCAAAGAAAAAAAAAGCGACACACCGTCCCCCGGCTGCGCTCGAACCTCCAACTATTCGGTTAACAGCCGACCGCGCTCACCAATTGCGCCACGGAGACCAGTCCTGCCCACTGTCACACCATCAAAACATATCTTCAAAGCTATCACCCAAAAGAAAAAAAGCGCCGCACAACCACCGGGTGGGCTAGAACCTCCAAACTTTTGGTTAACAGACGATCGCGCCAGCCAATTGCGCCACGGAGAGAGTCGTGCTCCACTCTCACCACCAACAGAACATATCTTCAAAGCTATCAGCGCAAAGAAAAAAGCAACACGCCACTCCCGGGAAGGCTCGAACCTCGAACCTTTCGGTTAACAGCCGATCGCGCTAGCCAATCGCGCCACGGAGACAGTTCTGTTCCACTCTCACCACCATCAGAACATATCTTCAAAGCTATCAGCCCAAAGAAAAAGAAGCAACACACCACTCCCGGGAAGGCTCGAACCTCCAACCTTTCAGTTAACAGCCGATCGCGCTAGCCAATTGCGCCACGGAAACAGTCGTGCTTCACTCTTACCACCGTCAGAACATTTCTTCAAGCTATCAGCCCAAAGGAAAAAAAAAGCGCCGCACACCACCGGGTGGGCTCGAACCTCCAACCTTTCGGTTAAAAGCCCATCGCGCTAACCAATTGCGCCTCGGGAGAGTCCTGTTCCACTGTCACCACCATCAGAACATATCTTCAAAGCTATAAGCCCAAAGAAAAAAAGTGCCGCACCACCACCGGGTCGGGTTCGAACCCCCAACTTTCGGCTTAACAGCCGATCGCGCTAGCCAATTGCGCCACGGAGACAGTCCTGCTCCACTCTCACCACCATCAGAACATATCTTCAAACCTATCAGCCCAAAGAAAAAAAGCGCCGCACCACCACCGGGTGGGCTCGAAACTCCAAGCTTTCGGTTAAAAGCTGATCGCGCTAGCCAATAGCGCCACGGAGACAGTCCTGCTCCACTCTCACCACCATCAGAACATATCTTCAAAGCTATCAGCCAAAGAAAAAAAAGCGCCGCACCACCACCCGGTGGGCTCGAAACCTCCAAGCTTTCGGTTAAAAGCCGATCGCGCTAGCCAATAGCGCCACGGAGACAGTCCTGCTCCACTCGCACCACCATCAGAACATATTTTCAAAGCTATCAGCCAAAAGAAAAAAAAGCGCCGCACCCCCACCTGGTGGGCTCGAACCTCCAACCTTTCGGTTAACGGCCGATCGCGCTAGCCAATTGCGCCACGGAGACAGTCCTGCTTCACTCTCACCACCATCAGAACATATCTTCAAAGCTATCAGCCCAAAGAAAAAAAAGCAACACACCACTCCCGGGAGGGCTCGAGCCTCCAACCTTTCGGTTAACAGCCGATCGCGCTAGCCAATTGCGCCACGGAGACAGTCCTGCTCCACTCTCACCACCATCAGAACATATCTTCAAAGCTATGGGCCAAAAGAAAAAAAAGTGCCGCACCACCACCAGGTGGGCTAGAACCTCCAAACTTTTGGTTAACAGACGATCGCACTAGCCTATTGCGCAACGGAGAGAGTCGTGCTCCACTCTCAACCCCCAACAGAACATATCTTCAAAGCTATCAGCGCAAAGAAAAAAGCAACACACCACTCCCGGGAAGGCTCAAACCTCGAACCTTTTGTTTAACAGCTGATCGCGCTAGCCAATCGCGCCCACGGAGACAGTTCTGTTCCACTCTCACCACCATCAGAACATATCTTCAAAGCTATCGGCCCTAAGAAAAAAAAGCGCCGCACCACCACAGGGTGGGCTCGAACCTCCAACCTTTCGGTTAACAGCCCATCGCGCTAGCTCAAAACGCCACGGAGACAGTCGTGCTCCCCTCTCAACACTGTTAGAACATTTCTCCAAAGCTATCTGCGCAAAGAAAAAAAAGCGACACACCGTCCCCGGCTGCGCTCGAACCTCCAACTATTCGGTTAACAGCCGACCGCGCTAACCAATTGCGCCACGGAGACAGTCCTGCTCCACTGTCACCACCATCAAAACATATCTTCAAAGCTATCAGCCAAAAGAAAAAAAAGCGCCGCACAACCACCGGGTGGGCTAGAACCTCCAAACTTTTGGGTAACAGACGATCGCGCCAGCCAATTGCGCCACGGAGAGAGTCGTGCTCCACTCTCACCACCAACAGAACATATCTTCAAAGCTATCAGCGCAAAGAAAAAAGCAACACGCCACTCCCGGGAAGGCTCGAACCTCGAACCTTTCGGTTAACAGCCGATCGCGCTAGCCAATCGCGCCACGGAGACAGTTCTGTCCACTCTCACCACCATCAGAATATCTTCAAAGCTATCAGCCCAAAGAAAAAGAAGCAACACACCACTCCGGGAAGGCTCGAACCTCCAACCTTTCAGGTTAACAGCCGATCGCGCTAGCCAATTGCGCCACGGAAACAGTCGTGCTTCACTCTTACCACAGTCAGAACATTTCTTCAAAGCTATCAGCCCAAAGGAAAAAAAGCGCCGCACCACCACCGGTGGGCTCGAACCTCAAACCTTTCGGGTAAAAAGCCAGTCCCCGGCTGCGCTCGAACCTCAACCTTTCGGTTAACAGCCTACCGCGCTAACCAATTGCGCCTCGGGAGAGTCCTGTTCCACTGTCACCACCATCAGAACATGTCTTCAAAGCTATCAGCCCAAAAAAAAAGTGCCGCACCACCACCGGGTGGGTTCAAACCTCCAAACTTTCGCTTAACAGCCGATCGCGCTAGCCAATTGCGCCACGGAGACAGTCCTGCTCCACTCTAACCACCATCAGAACATATCTTCAAACCTATCAGCCCAAAGAAAAAAAAGCGCCGCACCACCACCGGGTGGGCTCGAAACTCCAAACTTTCGGTTAACAGCCGATCGCGCTAGCCAATTTCGCCACGGAGACAGTCCTGCTCAACTCTCACCACCATCAGAACATATCTTCAAAGCTATCAGCCAAAAGAAAAAAAAGCACCGCACCATTACCGGGTGGGCTCGAACCTCAAACCTTTCGGGTAAAAGCCCATCGCGCTAACCAATAGCGCCACGGAGACAGTCCTGCTCCACTCTCACCACCATCAGAACATATTTTCAAAGCTATCAGCCAAAGAAAAAAAAAGCGCCGCACCCCCACCTGGTGGGCTCGAACCTCCAACCTTTCGGTTAACGGCCGATCGCGCTAGCCAATTGCGCCACGGAGACAGTCCTGCTTCACTCTCACCACCATCAGAACATATCTTCAAAGCTATCAGCCCAAAGAAAAAAAGCAACACACCACTCCCGGGAGGGCTCGAGCCTCCAACCTTTCGGTTAACAGCCGATCGCGCTAGCCAATTGCGCCACGGAGACAGTCCTGCTCCACTCTCACCACCATCAGAACATATCTTCAAAGCTATCAGCCAAAAGAAAAAAAAGCGCCGCACAACCACCGGGTGGGCTAGAACCTCCAAACTTTTGGTTAACAGACGATCGCGCCAGCCAATTGCGACACGGAGAGAGTCGTGCTCCACTCTCACCACCAACAGAACATATCTTCAAAGCTATCAGCGCAAGAAAAAAGCAAACACCCACTACCCGGGAAGGCTCGAACCTTCAACCTTTCGGTTAACAGCCGATCGCGCTAGCAATCGCGCCACGGAGACAGTTCTGTTCCACTCTCACCACCATCAGAACATATCTTCAAAGCTATCAGCCCAAAGAAAAAGAAGCCACAACACCACTCCCGGGCAGGGCTCGAACTTCCAACCTTTCAGTTAACAGCCGATCGCGCTAGCCAATGCGCCACGGAAACAGTCGTTCTACTCCACTCTCACCACCGTCAGAACATTCTTTCAAAGCTATCAGCCCAAAGGGAAAAAAAAAGCGCCGCATTACACCACCGGGTGGGCTCGAACCTCCATCCTTTCCGGTTAACAGGGCCCATCGCGCTAGCTCAAAACGCCCAGGAGACAGTCGGGCTCCGGACTCTCACCCGGTAAGAAACATTTCTCCAAAGCTATCAGCGCAAGTAAAAAAAGCGACACACCTTCCACGGCTGCGCTCGAACCTCCCAACCTTTCGGTTAACAGCCTACCGCGCTAACCAATTGCGCCTCGGGAGAGTCCTGTTCCACTGTCACCACCATCAGAACATATCTTCAAAGCTATCAGCCCAAAAAAAAAAAAGTGCCGCACCACCACCGGGTGGGTTCGAACCTCCAAACTTTCGCTTAACAGCCGATCGCGCTAGCCAATTGCGCCACGGAGACAGTCCTGCTCCACTCTCACCACCATCAGAACATATCTTCAAACCTATCAGCCCAAAGAAAAAAAAGCGCCGCACCACCACCGGGTGGGCTCGAAACTCCAAGCTTTCGGTTAAAAGCTGATCGCGCTAGCCAATTGCGCCACGGAGACAGTCCTGCTCCACTCTCACCACCATCAGAACATATCTTCAAAGCTATCAGCCAAAAGAAAAAAAAAGCGCCGCACAACCACCGGGTGGGCTAGAACCTCCAAACTTTTGGTTAACAGACGATCGCGCTAGCCAATTGCGCCACGGAGAGAGTCGTGCTCCACTCTCACCACCAACAGAACATATCTTCAAAGCTATCAGCGCAAAGAAAAAAAGCAACACACCACTCCCGGGAAGGCTCGAACCTCGAACCTTTCGGTTAACAGCCGATCGCGCTAGCCAATCGCGCCACGGAGACAGTTTGTTCCACTCTCACCACCATCAGAACATATCTTCAAAGCTATCAGCCAAAGAAAAAGAAGCAACACACCACTCCCGGGAAGGCTCGAACCTCCAACCTTTCAGTTACAGCCGATCGCGCTAGCCAATTGCGCCACGGAAACAGTCGTGCTTCACTCTTACCACCGTCAGACCATTTCTTCAAGCTATCAGCCCAAGGAAAAAAGCGCCGCACCACCACCGGGTGGGCTCGAACCTCAACCTTTCGGTTAAAAGCCCATCGCGCTAACCAATAGCGCCTCGGGAGAGTCCTGTTCCACTGTCACCACCATCAGAACATATCTTCAAAGCTATAAGCCCAAGAAAAAAAGTGCCGCACCACCCCGGGTCGGTTTCGAACCCCCAAACTTTCGCTTAACGCCGATCGCGCTAGCCAATTGCGCCACGGAGACAGTCCTGCTCCACTCTCACCACCATCAGAACATATCTTCAAACCTATCAGCCCAAAGAAAAAAGCGCCGCACACCACCGGTGGGCTCGAAACTCCAAGCTTCGGTTAAAAGCTGATCGCGCTAGCCAATAGCGCCACGGAGACAGTCCGCTCCACTCTCACCACCATCAGAAATATCTTCAAAGCTATCAGCCAAAAGAAAAAAAAGCGCCGCACCACCACCGGTGGGCTCGAAACTCCAAGCTTTCGGTTAAAAGCTGATCGCGCTAGCCAATAGCGCCACGGAGACAGTCCTGCTCCACTCTCACCACCATCAGAACATATCTTCAAAGCTATCAGCCAAAAGAAAAAAAAGCGCCGCACCACACCCAGTGGGCTCGAACCTCCAAACTTTCTGTTAACGGCCGAACGCGCTAGCCAATTGCGCCACGGAGACAGTCCTGCTTCACTCTCACCACTATCAGAACATATCTTCAAAGCTATCACCCAAAAAAAAGCAATACACCACTCCCGGAGGCTCGGGCCTCCACCTTTCGGTTAACAGCCGATCGCGCTAGCCATTGCGCCACGGAGACAGTCCTGCTCCACTCTCAAACCATAACATATTTTCAAAGCTATCAGCGAAAAGAAAAAAAAGCGCCGCACACCACCGGTGGGCTAGAACCTCCAACCTTTCGGTTAAAAGCCCATCGCGCTAACCAATAGCGCCTCGGAAGAGTCCTGTTCCACTGTCACCACCATCAGAACATATCTTCAAAGCTATAAGCCCAAAGAAAAAAAGTGCCGCACCACCACCGGGTCGGTTCGAACCCCCAAACTTTCGCTTAACAGCCGATCGCGCTAGCCAATTGCGCCACGGAAACAGTCGTGCTTCACTCTTACCACCGTCAGAACATTTCTTCAAAGGTATCAGCCCAAAGGAAAAAAAGCGCCGCACCACCACCGGGTGGGCTCGAACCTCCAACCTTTCGGTTAAAAGCCCATCGCGCTAACCAATAGCGCCTCGGGAGAGTCCTGTTCCACTGTCACCACCATCAGAACATATCTTCAAAGCTATAAGCCCAAAGAAAAAAAGTGCCGCACCACCACCGGGTCGGTTCGAACCCCCAAACTTTCGCTTAACAGCCGATCGCGCTAGCCAATTGCGCCACGGAGACAGTCCTGCTCCACTCTCACCACCATCAGAACATATCTTCAAACCTATCAGCCCAAAGAAAAAAGCGCCGCACCACCACCGGGTGGGCTCGAAACTCCAAGCTTTCGGTTAAAAGCCGATCGCGCTAGCCAATTGCGCCACGGAGACAGTCCTGCTCCACTCTAAAACCATCAGAACATATTTTCAAAGCTATCAGCGAAAAGAAAAAAAAGCGCCGCACAACCACCGGGTGGGCTAGAACCTCCAAACTTTTGGTTAACAGACGATCGCGCTAGCCAATTGCGCCACGGAGAGAGTCGTGCTCCACTCTCACCACCAACAGAACATATCTTCAAAGCTATCAGCGCAAAGAAAAAAGCAACACTCCACTCCCGGGAAGGCTCGAACCTCGAACCTTTCAGTTAACAGCCGATCGCGCTAGCCAATCGCGCCACGGAGTCATTTCTGTTCCACTCTCACCACCATCAGAACATATCTTCAAAGCTATCAGCCCAAAGATAAAGAAGCAACACACCACTCCCGGGAGGGCTCGAACCTCCAACCTTTCAGTTAACAGCCGATCGCGCTAGCCAATTGCGCATCGGAAACAGTCGTGATCCACTCTCACCACCGTCAGAACATTTCTTCAAAGCTATCAGCCCAAAGGAAAAAAAGCGCCGCACCACCACCGGGTGGGCTCGAACCTCCAACCTTTCGGTTAACAGCCCATCGCTCTAGCTCAAAACGCCACGGAGACAGTCGTGCTCCACTCTCACCACTGTCAGAACATTTCTCCAAAGCTATCAGCGCAAAAAAAGCGACACACCGTCCCCGGCTGCGCTCGAACCTCAAACCTTTCGGTTAACAGCCTACCGCGCTAACCAATTGCGCCTCGGGAGAGTCCTGTTCCACTGTCACCACCATCAGAACATGTCTTCAAAGCTATCAGCCCAAAAAAAAGTGCCGCACCACCACCGGGTGGGTTCAAACCTCCAAACTTTCGCTTAACAGCCGATCGCGCTAGCAAATTGCGCCACGGAGACAGTCCTGCTCCACTCTAACCACCATCAGAACATATCTTCAAACCTATCAACCCAAAGAAAAAAAAGCGCCGCACCACCACCGGGTGGGCTCGAAACTCCAAACTTTCGGTTAACAGACGATCGCGCTAGCCAATTTCGCCACGGAGACAGTCCTGCTCCACTCTCAAACCATCAGAACATATTTTCAAATCTATCAGCGAAAAGAAAAAAAAGCACCGCACAACCACCGGGTGGGCTAGAACCTCCAAACTTTTAGTTAACAGACGATCGCGCTAGCCAATTGCGCCACGGAGAGAGTCGTGCTCCACTCTCACCACCAACAGAACATATCTTCAAAGCTATCAGCGCAAAGAAAAAAGCAACACTCCACTCCCGGGAAGGCTCGAACCTCGAACCTTTCAGTTAACAGCCGATCGCGCTAGCCAATCGCGCCACGGAGTCATTTCTGTTCCACTCTCACCACCATCAGAACATATCTTCAAAGCTATCAGCCCAAAGATAAAGAAGCAACACACCACTCCCGGGAGGGCTCGAACCTCCAACCTTTCAGTTAACAGCCGATCGCGCTAGCCAATTGCGCATCGGAAACAGTCGTGATCCACTCTCACCACCGTCAGAACATTTCTTCAAAGCTATCAGCCCAAAGGAAAAAAAAGCGCCGCACCACCACCGGGTGGGCTCGAACCTCCAACCTTTCGGTTAACAGCCCATCGCTCTAGCTCAAAACGCCACGGAGACAGTCGTGCTCCACTCTCACCACTGTCAGAACATTTCTCCAAAGCTATCAGCGCAAAAAAAAGCGACACACCGTCCCGGCTGCGCTCGAACCTCAAACCTTCGGTTAACAGCCTACCGCGCTAACCAATTGCGCCTCGGGAGAGTCCTGTTCCACTGTCACCACCATCAGAACATGTCTTCAAAGCTATCAGCCCAAAAAAAAATTGCCGCACCACCACCGGGTGGGTTCAAACCTCCAAACTTTCGCTTAACAGCCGATCGCGCTAGCCAATTGCGCCACGGAGACAGTCCTGCTCAACTCTCACCACCATCAGAACATATCTTCAAAGCTATCAGCCAAAAGAAAAAAAAGCACCGCACCATTACCGGGTGGGCTCGAACCTCAAACCTTTCGGTTAACAGCCGATCGCGCTAGCCAATTGCGCCACGGAGACAGTCCTGCTCCACTGTCACCACCATCAAAACATATCTTCAAAGCTATCAGCCAAAAGAAAAAAAAGCGCCGCACAACCACCGGGTGGGCTAGAACCTCCAAACTTTTGGTTAACAGACGATCGCGCCAGCCAATTGCGCCACGGAGAGAGTCGTGCTCCGATCTCACCACCAACAGAACATATCTTCAAAGCTATCAGCGCAAAGAAAAAAGCAACACGCCACTCCCGGGAAGGCTCGAACCTTTCGGTTAACAGCCGATCGCGCTAGCCAATCGCGCCACGGAGACAGTTCTGTTCCACTCTCACCACCATCAGAACATATCTTCAAAGCTATCAGCCCAAAGAAAAAGAAGCAACACACCACTCCCGGGAAGGGCTCGAACCTCCAACCTTTCGTTTAACAGCCAATCGCGCTAGCCAATTGCGCACGGAGACAGTCCTGCTCCACTCTCACCACCATCAGAACATATCTTCAAACCTATCAGCCCAAAGAAAAAAGCGCCGCACCACACCGGGTGGGCTCGAAACTCCAAGCTTTCGGTTAAAAGCCGATCGCGCTAGCCAATTGCGCCACGGAGACAGTCCTGCTCCACTCTCAAACCATCAGAACATATTTTCAAAGCTATCAGCGAAAAGAAAAAAAAGCGCCGCACAACCACCGGGTGGGCTAGAACCTCCAAACTTTGTGGTTAACAGCCGATCGCGCTAGCCAGAGTTGCGCCACGGAGACAGTCCTGCTCCACTCTCACCACCATCAGAACAGATCTTCAAAACCTATCAGCCCAAAGAAAAAAAGCGCCGCACCCCACCGGGTGGGCATCGAAACTCCAAGCTTCGGTTAAAAGCTTATCGCGCTAGCCAATAGCGCCACGGAGACAGTCCTGCTCCACTCTCACCAACCATCAGAACATATCTTCAAAAGCTATCAGCCAAAGAAAAAAAAGCGGCCGCACCACCACCCAGGGGCTCGAACCCTCCAAACTTTCTGTTAACGGCCGAACGCGCTAGCCAATTGCGCCACGGAGACAGTCCTGCTCCACTACTCAACCACCATCAAACATATCTTCAAACCCTATCAGCCAAAGAAAAAAAGCGCCGCACACCACCGGGTGGGCTCCGAAACTCCAAAGCTTTCGGTTAAAAGCCGATCGCGCCAGCCAATTGCGCCACGGAGAGAGTCGTGCTCCGATCTCACCACCAACAGAACATATCTTCAAAGCTATCAGCGCAAAGAAAAAAGCAACACGCCACTCCCGGAAGGCTCGAACCTTTCGGTTAACAGCCGATCGCGCTAGCCAATCGCGCCACGGAGACAGTTCTGTTCCACTCTCACCACCATCAGAACATATCTTCAAAGCTATCAGCCCAAAGAAAAAGAAGCAACACACCACTCCCGGGAAGGCTCGAACCTCCAACCTTTCGCTTAACAGCCGATCGCGCTAGCCAATTGCGCCACGGAGACAGTCCTGCTCCACTCTCACCACCATCAGAACATATCTTCAAACCTATCAGCCCAAAGAAAAAAAGCGCCGCACCACCACCGGGTTTCTTCAAAGCTATCAGCCCAAAGAAAAAAAAGCACCGCACCATTACCGGGTGGGCTCGAACCTCCAAACTTTCGGTTAACAGCCGATCGCGCTAGCCAATTGCGCCACGGAGACAGTCGTGCTCCACTCTCACCACCGTCAGAACATTTCTCCAAAGCTATCAGCGCAAAAAAAGCGACACACCGTCCCCGGCTGCGCTCGAACCTCCAACCTTTCGGTTAACAGCCTACCGCGCTAACCAATTGCGCCTCGGGAGAGTCCTGTTCCACTGTCACCACCATCAGAACATATCTTCAAAGCTATCAGCCCAAAGAAAAAAAGTGCCGCACCACCACCGGGTGGGTTCAAACCTCCAAACTTTCGCTTAACAGCCGATCGCGCTAGCCAATTGCGCCACGGAGACAGTCCTGCTCCACTCTCACCACCATCAGAACATATCTTCAAACCTATCAGCCCAAAGAAAAAAAAGCGCCGCACCACCACCGGGTGGGCTCGAAACTCCAAGCTTTCGGTTAAAAGCTGATCGCGCTAGCCAATAGCGCCACGGAGACAGTCCTGCTCCACTCTCACCACCATCAGAACATATCTTCAAAGCTATCAGCCAAAAGAAAAAAAAGCGCCGCACCACCACCCGGTGGGCTCGAACCTCCAACCTTTCGGTTAACGGCCGAACGCGCTAGCCAATTGCGCCACGGAGACAGTCCTGCTCCACTCTCACCACCATCAGAACATATCTTCAAAGCTATCAGCCAAAAGAAAAAAAGCGCCGCACAACCACCGGGTGGGCTAGAACCTCCAAACTTTTGGTTAACAGACGATCGCGCTAGCCAATTGCGCCACGGAGAGAGTCGTGCTCCACTCTCACCACCAACAGAACATATCTTCAAAGCTATCAGCGCAAATAAAAAGCAACACACCACTCCCGGGAAGGCTCGAACCTCGAACCTTTCGGTTAACAGCCGATCGCGCTAGCCAATCGCGCCACGGAGACAGTCTGCTCCACTCTCACCACCATCAGAAAATATTGTTAGGGGAAGATTTATCACCGTGAGCTGGTCTTGCTAACGGCTTAAAGAGCGCACAGTCTGCAGGCCAA
>NW_023609003.1:0-48023 GCF_013339725.1 Rhipicephalus microplus
TAACGGTGACAAAAAACTCCTTCGTTTATTTTCTATTTCAATAAATACACGATCTGATTATGAGAGATTTGTAGCTGAGGGCTCTGCCAGTTTGACCAAGTGGTGCTCTTTAACGAGCCACTGATATCTGACAGGTCGCGGGCGTAAACCCTTCCACCTCCATCAAAATATGAGAGCCCTGGCAGGGATCAAACTTGCAACCTTAGGGTGAGCATTAGAGCATAGTAGCCACTGATACACCACGGCTGACATCTTTTTCTATAGAATGATTGAACTTCGAAATGAGTTGGACATTCACGCACTTGGTCACTGATATTGTCACACAGGTCCCGTTAATTCGGGAGGCGATCGCCGGGCTAATTCCAAAGGCCGAAGTATCGGCCCCCCGAACCGCACCACGAAAGCGTGGACAATTTAGAAGTGGTCCTATTTGGCGCGCCAGCGAACGCCGGCTGTGGCCCAAAGAACAAGTCATAGCCGAGAGTTGATAAACAAACAAAATTATATTCTCAATAATGGCAGATCGAAAACAATACACAAGTATGCACACTCCACAATAGTTGAATACAACATGTCACCAATAAAACAGTGTACTACACAGTACAATCAGCCACACTGGAAACAACAGACACAGACAACAATACGCAATACAATGCAGTCACATGTATTGAACAACCAAGACACTTAAAGACTAAAGAGATAGAAAACCTATTCAGTCCAAAGTTCTTGGAAGAAAAGTCTGGATGATAATCTTCCGAGAATCACTCACTCAAAGTCCAGCATTGTTGTCGTTCCGTGGCCTTCGAAGTTTCTCCTCCAGGAAACCTCACGTCTTCAATAGGCCACTCTCCAAGCTTACATCTTCTTCGCCGGAAACACGTCGGCTTCACACACGCAGCTGTTGCCACGCGTCTTTGCTCGATAGCGGTAAACACACACTCTTGCCTGTAGCTCGAGTCGTCACCCTTCAGGTGGAAATCCTCTTCTTCTCCTGCTTTGTCTCTACGGACAAAACCTTCGCCGACTACACGGCGGAATCCCTACGCGCTCTGGCGCTAACTTCCGTCTTCTCCTGATCTCTCACCTCGGCTGCTCGATTAAATACCCTCCGCGCGAGATTCCATAAAGTTCTCGTCATTTCGTCGGCGCGATACGCAGCGAAGGCTGGGGAGAGGGCGAGACGGCTCGAAGGCCGTCCGCGATGGATGACTCAACCCTGCCTCACCACGCCCCTTTCCATCTAGAAAGTTCGAGCGCTTGCTCGGCCGCCGTTGTGGGGTGAGGAGGTTCATCGGCGAATCTACGCTTCCGAGGGAGAGAGTGGCGCCCGGGGAGTCTGGATGTTTGTTTTCTTTTTTATTTCTTTTGACCTCGCAGCGTTTCTCCCGCCCGTTATCGCAAGAATTTGGCGGCGCGCCCATTTTTAGCGCTCGTTCTGTGACACTGCCCCCCACCTTAAGAATATTATCTCATAATATTCAAAACCACATACGAGCGCGAACAGTCACCACACACTCTCACAGACTGTAACACAATCAGTCGCTCATGACACGTCACATTCACAGTAGATCAATCAATACAATTGTACATTGTTATTCAATCTCACAACACATGAAATATAACCACAGGTACATGAGTACAACCTCCGCCACATATTCCAAACAATACAAATGTACAAAGTTCTGTCTTTACAACAATTATACAATACTATACATCACATCACCGTAACAAACATTTTGACTCGCTCGACATACAGTTGTGACACAGGACAACAACCACATTAACTTAACATATAGCACTGTCAAACACATTCCGGTTCAACCTCAACACTTATCCTGTGCATTTCGAACGGCGCTTGCGCTCTTTCTTGCGGTGCTCGCTCGATCTCTTCTTATTGTTTTTGCTCGTTTTGTTCCGGCGAGCCCCTTCCAACGACGGTATCTGAGGCGTCGTCTCAGCCATTATGTCACTTCCGACACTGCTAACGGGTCATGACGCTCAACTGATCCTGCCCGGTTATTCACCCGCTTGTTCACGTCCCGACATTTGGCCTGGCTGGCCAACTTCGTCACCTTTACACTATCGGTCGGTTGAGGTCGTGCCGACGTAAGTCCAGCTGCTCGGCCCGTGAACTCATTCAACACAAAAATCTTCTCATTCACTGTCTCTTGCACCGCGGCTTCACCTTGGGCTCTAGTGAGATCCGTCACGGGCTGTTCCTCCACTGTATCTTGCGGTCGCTGGGTTGGCGAGGGCTCTATCTTAGGGTCTTTTCCCAAACATTCTGGATCATTCGGTCCTCGCGCCCCGTCGATGTTTCCGATGACAAGGTCGTACAGGGGGGTCGTCATGCATAAAGCAGTAACCTTCCCGCTGAAGTACGGGGTTTCAACCTCGATTTCTGCTTCGGGAAGCATCCGAACCGTACCGTCAATTAGGCAAACCGGTTTCGTTTTGCTTGTTAACTCACTTTCCCGTACCAACTTTCTCCGCACGATAACAGTGGAGCTGCCGGTATCTCTCAACACCGTAATCTTTTTGTCCCCAACTTTTCCAGGCAGCGTTGGCATTCCCTTCGAAACACCGGTTGGCTGTTTTGTCATTACAGCACCTACAATAGGGATTTTTTCCCCATTTTTCAACTCTACAAATCCGTCGGTGACGGCATTATCATCGGATTTCGGTGCTGCTAGCACACAGGACACCTGGTGAGTTTGACTCGCTCCGTTTCGACATGCGTCTGCTTTGTGCCCAGTCTGACCACACTTAAAACATTTTACAACCGTGGGGCTTGTGAAGTTAGTTCGGCAGTTTTTTGCACGGTGACCCACTCGGTTACACAGAAAACATCGCGGAATGCTCTCCGGTGCACGCTTCTTTTCTTCGGGAGCCGATTTCTTCGAATCTTCAGGACACTCTTTCTTGACCCTGGCTAAATTAGTTCCACCTTGCGCTTTTAAGAATTGATCAGCCAATTCGAGCATGCCTTCAAGTGACTCAACCTTCCTCTCTTTCAAGTACAGCGACAGGCTTGGGTGGCAACTAGTAAGAAATTGTTCTCTAATTAGGAGCTCTCTAAGTTCATCGTACTCCTGCGCTGTCCCTGAAAGTTCAATCCATCTGTCGAAATAATGGCAAAGTCGGGCGGCATACTGCGTAGCCGTCTCCCCATCAGCTGGCTTTCCTGTCCGAAATCTGTCCCGGAATCTTTCCACAGTAAATCTAAATCGCTTCAGCAAAGCAGCTTTCACCTTTGCATAGTTGGCTGCATCAGTCGGCGTCAGCCTACCGTACACACTGAGCGCTTCACCACTCAAGCAACTACTCAAAGCAGTTGCCCACTGAAGTTTCGGCCAATTCTGGCTCCTCACAATCGTCCCAAATCGGTGAAGGTACGCGTCAAGGTCGTCCTTCCTTTCATCAAACGCTACGAGCAGCTTGCTTGGGTTCAAGCGGAAGCCGTGGTCCTCCCGTTTGCTGCTTTCAACTCTAGCTTGGACGGGAGTTTTACTTCGCTGTTGCAAGCGGAGCCGCTCGAGTTCCATTTCGTGCTGCCGCTGCTGTTCCCTTTCAGTCATCTCCGCTTCTCTTTCTTCTCTCGCCCTTTCGGCTGCCAATTTTTCTCTCCCCAACTCCAACTTCAATTGTTGCTCTCTTTCTTCCTTCGCCCTTTCAGCTGCCAACTTTTCTCTCTCCAGCTCCAACTTCAATTGCTGCTCTCTTTCTTCTTTCAGCTGTCGCTCCTTTGCCTCTCTTTCTTCTTTCGCCATTTCAGCGGCCAGCCTTTCTCTCTCCAACTCAGCTGCTTTTTCTTCCTTGGCCCTCTCAGCTGCCAACCTCTCTCTTTCAACCGCCTCTTTCTCCTTCTGGCTTACCCACTTCCGTAGTTCGGCGCCAGAAAGACCCATCTTCTCACCAAGAGCTACTAACTTTTCGAGATCCATTGTTTCTCGCAAATGAAGTCTTGCTGCATGCAAAAAGTATCTGCCTAAATCAGTCTATCGGAACACTCCACTGCACTCGTTAACGAGAACACTGAACACCACACAAAATCGTTCCGATAGCACTATGAACACTCGAGGCTCTTTCTCACTACTTTGGACACACTGTGCACCAAAAGGTCCTCGTCGCGGACGCTAGTATAATTGTCACACAGGTCCTGTTAATTCGGGAGGCGATCGCCGGGCTAATTCCAAGGGCCGAAGTATCGGCCCCCCGAACCACACCACGAAAGCGTGGACAATTTAGAAGTGGTCCTATTTGGCGCGCAAGTGGACGCCGGCTGTAGCCAAAAGAACAAGTCAAGCCGAGAGTTAATAAACAAACAAAATGATATTCTCAATAATGGCAGATCGAAAGCAATACACAAGTATGCACACTTCACAATAGTTGAATACAATAAGTCACCAATCAAACAGCGTATTACACAGTACAATCAGCCACACTCGAAACAACGGACACAGACAACAATACGCAATACAATGCAGTCACATGCATTGAACAACCAAGACACTTAAAGACTAGAGAGATAGAAAACCTATTCAGTCCAAAGTTCTTGGAACAAAAGTCTAGATGATACTCTTCAGAGAATCTCTCACTCAAAGTCCAGCGTTGTGTCGTTCCGCGGCCCCCGAAGTTTCTCTTCCAGGAAACCTCACGTCTTCAATAGGCCACTCTCCATGCTTCAATCTTCTTCGCTGGAAACACGTCGGCTTCACACTCGCAGCTGTTGCCACGCGTCTTCACACGATAGCGGTAAACACGCACTCTCCTGTAGCTCGAGTCGTCACCCTTCAGGTGGAAATCCTCTTCTTCTTCTGCTTTGTCTCTACGGACAAAACCTTCGCCGACTACACGGTGGAATCCCTACGCGCTCTGGCGCTAACTTCCGTCTTCTCCTAATCTCTCACCTCGGCTGCTCGATTAAATACCCTCCGCGCGAGATTCCAGAAAGTTCTCGTCATTTCGTCGGCGCGATACGCAGCGAAGGCTGGGGAGAGGGCGAGATGGCTCGAAGGCCGTCCGCGATGGATGACTCAACCCGGCCTCACCACGCCCCTTTCCATCTAGAAAGTTCGAGTGCTTGCTCGGCCGCCGTTCTGGGGTGAGGAGGTTCGTCGGCGAATCTACGCTTCCGAGGGAGAGAGTCGCGCCCGGGAAGTCTGGATGTTTGTTTTCTTTTTTTTTATCGTTGACCTCGTGGCGTCATTCCGGCGTTTCGTCGCGATGAGTTGGCGGCGCGCTCTTTTTGATCGCTCGTTCTGTGACAGATATGTACGTTTGAGGTGACCAAAATGTATAATCGAAAAATATTGAAGACTGAATATATTGTGTAATATACACACAGCAACCCTTACTGATTCGCTCGAAACTGTCCAAAACAAAGCCGTGCGATTTAATTTGTCATGTTATTCCCACTTTGAAAGTGTGTCATTCATTAAGAAAAAACTAAATCTCCCCCTCTTACCATGCGCAGGAAATATATCCGCTTATCTTTCTTCCACAATGTATACCACAGTGATTCGCCATTCCGCCATACCTTCATTCGCCCTGCTTTGTACATTTCCGCACGCGTTGACCATGATCATAAAATTGAACCTATATTTTCTCGCACAAAAACACTCAACTCACGCCTTGTCTTAGTGATAACCGAATTGAACGCTCTGCCTGTCAGCGTTGTAACGCATACACAGCAATCGTCTTTTCAGTCTGCATTATTTGCGTTCCTTGATTGTGTTGGACAATCTTAGGCATTGCTGTATAACGTGTCGTGCAGCTTTTTCTGTGTGCTCGCTTGTGGAAACATTGCTGTGTTATTTCTTGCTTATCTTGGTTGACAGACTATGCATCCTGCACATGTTTTCTTGTCGTAATTTCTTGTTAAAAATTGCTTTTTTCATTGATTACTGTATGAACCCCAACCCCTTTAAGTAATGCCCTAAAGGCCCTTAAGGTATATAAATAAATAAATAAACAAAATAGAATTAGTCTACCTTACGTTGTCACAAAACATCGTTTTTATAATTTCCAGAAAACAGTCACGAATATTTGCCTCTGGTGTTCGTTTTTTGCTTCTTTCTGCAGAGCCCGTTTCGGCACATCCGGGCGTGATCGCATGGGTGATGCTGCCTCGCCGCCCCCGGGACCCGCCATGCTCAGCTCTGTGGACGGGTCCCTGGCTCAGCCGCCGGGCACTAAAGGACCCGGATCACGACGAACTTCACGCAACTCGGTGGACTACGCGGCCTCGCGTCGGGCCAGTTGCGGCATGCTCGCGCCGCCTGCGGACTCACAGAGTATGTGTTTCATTTTCTATCACTTAACATGCCTAACATTACGTGCTCTCAATGCTACGCCTTCCAGGCGAAGCTTCATCTCGAGCTGACCGTCACAGGCTACGACACCAAAGTCTGACTGGCCACTCTCCCCCTTGCTGCCTATGGCTATTATGATGAAAAGCAGAAGCGCTTTTTTAATTCGCACGGAGGTCTCATCAATTACACATACAAGTAGGAGGTAGCTGTCTACACTTTAAAACGTGTGATGGGGTAGCGGTAACTGCCTTGTGGCTGAAACAACTGCCGTTCAGAAAGGCACCACAGCGTGTCCTCTAGTTAGGACACAGTTATTGTCCTTTTTTATCTTAATATGCTGATGCGGATATTTTTCAGGATTCTTCACAATGATCTCAAAAAACGAGCAAATGCTAGAGGACCAACTTGCCTCGCCGAGGTGGCCTAGTAGCTCAGGTACTTGGCTGCTAACCCGCACGTCACGGGATCGAATCCCGGCTGCGGCGGCTGCAATTCCAATGGAGGCGAAAGTGCTGTAGGCCTTGGTTGTCGTATTTGGGTGCACGGTAAAGAACACCAGGTGGTCGAAGTTTCTGGAGTTCTTCAATACGGCGTCTCTCATGATCATATGGTGGTTTTGGGACGTTCAATTCCACATAACTATGGATTGCGGTAGCGCGTTCACCGGTGCGAATGCTGCTTGCGGCGGGAGTTGCTCCCGCGGCACATTGGCTTCGGCTGCGTCGTGTGTGATCACCTGTGGTTTGAGGACAGCGCCTGTGATTTAAGCATTGCGAAGAAGATTAAACCACTCCTTGCACTCCTCCATAACCGTGATCATGCGAAGCACAATGTGCCACATGTGAAATAAACACTGTGGTAAACAGATTGCAAAAGCTGTTTGTCTCCTCTTTTTGCGTCTAGTTTTGGTCAAACGTGTGTCTAACCTTCTTAAGAAGTACGAACATGTAAGCAATACTTGCGAAAAGTTTCAGGGCCACATTGCGTTTAACCCACTGCTAAACGCCGGGCCGCACATTTCAGGTTCCACTAGTTAATCATTTCGACGAAGTGCTAGGGAGGCAAATTTTTAAGTATATTTCTCATGAGGGTCCTTGCGGCAAATGCTCCGACACTGCAAGAACTAGAGCTGTGCCTGTATACTAACTCATTCATCACTGAGGTCCCATAGAAAAAGGGGATGAAAATAAATAGGTGCACTAACAGTCCACCTCTACTGAAACGGCACCAGAAGGTAAGACAAAAGCATGTGAAGGGAACACGAAACACAAAAGCCCATTTTTTTGTCCTTTCGCGTGTTTTTGTTTTACCTTGTGGCGCCATTTAAGTTCTTACCAACAATGCCATGTTGTCAGTCTTTCTAAACAGTCCACTTGAAATTTTAGGGTAACTAACAGCAGTGATTGAGGACGATGCAGCGAGTGATAGAAATGAAAGTGATAGGTGTAACCTAAGATGCATGAATAGAGCAGAGTGTGTCAGGGAACAAACGGGTGTTAACGGTAATATAGTTGAAATCAAGAAAAATAAATGCACATGGGCCATGCTCGTAGCGCGTAGGCAGGATAACCACTAGTCGCTAAAGGTAACTTACTAGAGTCCAAAAGAAGGGAAACGGGTGAGGTGGAGACAGAAAATTAGGTGGGGACATAAGATTAGGAAGTTTGCAAGTGTAACGTGGCAGCAGAAGACACATGACTGGGATGATTGGCGGAGCAATAGAGAGGCCGTTGACCTGCAGTGAGTGTAGTCATGCTGATGACAATAGCAGTGCTCATGGCAGGAAGTTATATCCAGTGTATTGTAAGTTTTAAAGGCGGAGCTTCTTGAGGTACCAGCCAAACTAAGGTACAGTCCTAAGGCGCGCTAGCTGCTTTACTGAATAAAATTATTAAGTAGCAGTTTTTTAACAATCCGGAAACCTCATTTAAAGTATCCTTACTATAAGTATCCTTACCATAAGCTTACCTCCAAAGATCGCCACCCATTCTTTTTCGTTAATGTTCCCTATCGGAAAAAAACGAATGGTGGGCATGGTGCAACCACCACCCACCATTATAGTGGATTAATGTAGTGGGTGAATGGTGGGAAACGCCCACCATGGCGCATGGTGGGTATGGTGGGTGCTGCAGTGCCGGCAACACTTGAGCGCGAAATGACGTCAGAATCACCGAGACGAGCTGCTACAAAAAATAAAAAAGAATTCTATAAAAACGGTATAAAAAACACCCGTCCCGTAAAAAAAACGATGCGCCACGGAGGATCGAACCTCCAACCTGCGGATTCCCATTCGAAGACGCCAACCACAGCGCCACACCAACATGACGTTGATTGAGTGTTAAATACTTAGTTGGAATACAAACTTAAGGTTCAACTTAAGTTATGTTTGTCGTGTACACAACATATACAACATCTACACCTGCTACTAAAAATTGCACATTTATTAAACACAAGCAACTGCGGCCTCTAAAGATTGCCACTATGTTAATGGCACTAGTGCTATTTTTTTTTTACAATTCACAACTCCAAGAAAAAAAACCAAGTGGACTGGGGAGCAGCAACAGTTTACCGGTGGGGTCTGCCAAGTTTAATATCCGTTTCGCGCTCGTTCTAAAGGGCGACATCTGCTCACGCTTTATGATGCTTCTAGGCTCATTACATAGATACGCCCGCCTAATTTATTTGATTCAGTATTGGGATGCTTTTCGCGCAATGTAGAGGGCGGTCGCGCCAGCGCAATGCTGTAGCTCTTTCGCTAAAGCAACAACTACATAACGGCTTGGCCAAAACGAATGCAGTTTGCCGGAAACATTACGCTATCATATTGGTTCACCAAGCACACGAATTTCCACGTCTGAGTTCTCGTAGAAAAGCTAGAGAAGTGCCGGCGAGTGCGACCGGCGGCTGTCGCTGAGAAGACACTTAATTACGTTCTCTGGGAGGGCTTTAATCGCGTCGCATCGATGTTTGTTGCTTCTTGAGCGGACACCATACGCAATGAAAAATGCTTCGTTTAGGTTAATTGATGCCATATGGCTGCGCTGTATTGTCATACTTAGTCGTCGTAATCGTGTATTCTGAAACCCGGAAGCACGGACAGCACAATTGTACGGGATCGGTCAGTAGGCCTAACCTTTGGTGGAAATCATGGTGGTAGAACATGTAGTGTACAGATCAAGCTTGGTACACTATATAAATTGCCCGCCATTATAAGCCTACCCATCATCTGCTTACTGCTTCCCAGCTTTATCGCAATGGTGGGCAGAGCTTCTCAGCTTGGTACACCATGTGGCCCACTATAACAAGCAGCACCCATCATCTGCTTAGTGCTTCCCGGCATTATCGCTATGATGGGAAGAGTTTCTCAGCTTGGTACACCATGTAGCCCACCATAATAAGCACCACCCACCATATGCTTAGGGCTTCCCAGCATTATCGCAATGGTGGGCAGAGTCTCCCATTATTGCCCACTATCTAGCCATCTGCTTTCCACCATCATTTCCACTTTACCCATCATCTGTACACCATACCACCCAGTGTGTCCCGGCATAACCACCATATTTTCCACTACGTCCCACCATGGCCATCATAATTTCCACCATGCCCACTATTATTTCCACCATGCCCACTATTATTTCCACTACGCCCACCATGTTTTCCAGTATCCACCATGGCAATTTTTCCGATAGGGTTGTCTCTCAAGAGAAATGATTTTTTAGAATGTTTTTTAAATGACTATGAAAGCACGTTTATTTCTTGCATGGAGGATAGCCAAGTGCATTATATTATGTGTGCATTTATTTGCTAATGTATTTTTACTGTTCATTACCCCCATTACCCTGCAATACGTGTAGGGTGGCCAGGACACCCCTAAACTTATTTATCAGCTTTTCTTCCTTTGCCTTCCGAAAACATTATTCTTGTAAATAAATAAAATATTGAAATACACTAGAAAGCGCGAGGCTTGTCCGTTGGCGGCAATGGATTTTGCTGTAGCTGTGGTGACACTAATGCTGAAGACGATATATATGATGACGTTGATGATCACAGACAGCGATTGGCTCATGCAGTATAGGTATGCGCCCCGGTCAATAGGTGAACATGAACATATGCTCTACGGTGCATTTCGCATGACGAAAAACAACTGACAGCCACCAGGATAACGTGCAAAAACCTCATCTTTACTAACTTCAGGCTATATTCGATACCACGAAACCGTAATAATGAAAGAAAACCGAAATTCAGAACACCACACAACATGTCATTAATCAACAATAAGCAATGATTATACGTACGTACCACTTTGTCACTCATTTACATGCGTGAGTGGTAAATGTCCCGGGTGATTTACGGTAACACCAAACAATCCCACTGCTTCGCCTACTCATCATCATTCACTTCGTGGATAAGCTGTGTCTTTTTTTTTCGTATAAGGGTCCGTGTATGTTGGGGCGTCACGACGGTACATGAGTTTTTACCGGATCATTGTTACACATGAATACAGGCCTTCCGTAAGAACATACTTTTTGGTTAGTTGCCTATCCATGATAAGGAAAAAAATAGGGGCTAGAAATCAGCGAGCACACCTCAAAGAGAGCAGACAAAAACTAGCACTCGTTCTTTGTCTGCTGTCTTTTCTGTGTCTTCGTCGATATGCAGCGCCTATTTTTTCAGTGCCACGTGAGACAGAAACAGTGAGTGAGCGAATTCAGCAAGAAGGGATGCTGAATACAATGTTATAAGTTGTATATACGCTACGCATGCGCATTAGATTGTGGGGGCGAGATAAACAGAACGCATTCTTGTACACAATTCACTACCACGTGCACAGTGCAGTGTACTGCAGGCGATCACTCAAATAATTGTCCTATAAGTGCAGATGGTCTTGTATAATATCTCTCTGATCACTCTGAGCCAGGCTCCGAAGATCTTCTGGTGGTTGAAAGACCGATCACCAAGTTTGTTAAGGCTCACTGGACCATAAAGCGATGCCCGTTAAGTCATTGAGTGGCACCTGAGGCGGTGCATCGTATCTGCAGAGATAGAGTAGTCACACAATGGTGTCTCCGCCATTTCAGTGCAGTAGCACTATAATAATTTTATTAATATTATTGTTATAATAATAATAATAATAATAATAATAATAATAATAATAATAATAATAATAATAATAATAATAATAATAATAATAATAATAATAATAATAATAATAATAATAATAATAATATAATAATAATAATAATAATAATAATAATAATAATAATAATAATAATAATAATATTAATATTATTATTATTATTATTATTATTATTATTATTATTATTATTATTATTATTATTATTATTATTATTATTATATGAGCTGAATGCACAAAAAACACAGTGGCACAAAAAATTTGACAGGTCCCAAGTACCATGGGAATAGATGTTATGTGAAGCATGCGGAGCCAAGAAGACTTTGGTGCAGTTCTTTTATTAAACGAAACGTTACGAAATGACTCCAAGAATATGTAAGAATGTTGTGCACACATGCAAATGTTGAACAGTCTATATCATTTATACAACCAGCTGTTTAGAGCTGCGTGACGAGGCCAACAGCGAAGTGGGTGTCATCAACACCAAAAGCCGTAAGCTGATACGCAGCGCCCGTGCTTGGAATCATGGTAGTTCTGGATAGTGATACCTTTACCCACTTCAGTGTATGGTGCCTAACTACAGCTGACATTAACCCAGCGTGACTCCTGTATCATTAGCGCACATATATAATGTTTATAAAATTACATAGCCAGCTCTTCAAGCACAGTTACCGTTTTAGCAACATTACTCCTGGATATATAGGGCGTTTTTCCAAAAGCATATTTGAGGCTGGACGTGGTTCTGTTGTATGATACTTGTCAAGTACATAGACAGATTGGGTGCAATTCTTGCAGCGACCCTAGCATTTAATATTGCCAAGATTAAAAATCTACAATACACATGCTGCGCAATACGAAGTTAATTAGAGCAGTTTATTTTAAGAAATACGAGGATACGGCGAAATACTTAGTGCAGTTTTTTAATCATAGAAGACTAGCTATACCAATATTCGTGAGGTCAATGTACGAATGTGAATTTTTTTAGCGCTCTCGTACCTACGTTTTGAACCCATTTTTCAGCGTTTCTGGGCTAGATGTAAACTGTCAATTCCCAGTAGCGCATACCCGCATACTGTGGCACGTAGTATATGGGTATTTGCCACTGGTGTCGGGAGAGAGGGGTTTGAGAACATAGGCGACAAGATTTTCATGTTATTTATTTCATGACCAGCCAGACATATTCGTCGATTGATCTTGCCCTCCCGTATTAAAGTTCTTCAGCACCAAGCTGAAGAGCCAATCTTTGAACCAGCCGGATTTAGATAGATAGATAGATAGATAGATAGATAGATAGATATAGAAATTCTCGAAGTATTTATACAGTACGCAAAGACAGTATTTGCAGTTAAAATGCTGACAGCCGCCACCAAAAGAAGCACAATGCTTGCTTTCTCCTTCTGGAAGGGAAAGCATAGGGACAGGAAGAAGGGGTTAGAAATAAAGAGATACCACCACGCAAGCACTTCATACAGATGGTTAACGAACGAAGCTGAAAGGCGCAGCCACAGATGGTTGCAGACATGGCAGCCGAAGCCACCCGAGAAACTTCCGCCGAAAGCGGGCGCCGGTGAACACGCTTCGTGATCGTTTCGTTGAGGTTACACTGCGTACAGTATCGTGCCTCAGCTCACCCCTGTTGCTAGCTTTCAGGTTGAAAGGCTGCCGGATCTTCGGTGTTCTGTTGCTCTTTGCGCTTCCCACCTGTACTAGTTCTTATACCTGGACAGGGCATACGAATTTGTGTTCCTCGGCCCGGAGAACATGAAGTCTCACATGTATCAGCTGTGGGCGCTCCTCTCGGAAGCTTGGCTGGTTTTTACGTGATAGCGTTAGGGAGCTCGTGTCGCATAAACTCCGCCGTCGGTGTCGGCACCGTTGGTTGTGAGCGAGAAGTCGTCCATGAGCCAAAAATCGAGAAAGAAGAAATAAAGTAAAGAATAAAGTTTTTGGTTCGAGTGTGTATTGAACCCGGGCCGTTCGTGGGGCTAGCAGGTGTCCTACCACAAAGCGACCATGTTACTTGCAGCTGCTTTGGGAAAAAACACTACATAATTGCCATGTGGTGGAAGGAGTCTCCTTAACGCATTTTGTTCAGCAGGTGTCATGACGAAAACGAGCCCATTCGGCAATTTGTACGCGCATTTTGAAGGCCATCAAACTACGTCGAAAAAGGCTGAGATAGTGCAGCCACCACCACTAAAAACAAAAGAACTTTCAAACAGCTGTAAAAATGGACAACTATGTCTATCTAGCGGAATACATATTGTAACGGATTCAAGAGAATAAACACCGAAAACTAGTTTATTATGGGCGAACTTGTGCCCTGAAAATTATGTGCAAAAATGAAAAATATGCGAGTCCGTTAAAGCGTTCCAAAACAAATATGGCAGCATATCCTCGAGGGGCATGTTGGAGAGTGGCGTGAAGCATACCTCCGTCCATTCGTTCCTGCTTCTGTACATCCATGCGTCCGTCTGTGTGACCGTCCATGCGTTTGTCCATGCATCCGCTACTGCGTCTGTCCGAGCGTCCATTCGTCCGTGCAGCCATCTGTGCGTCCGTCCATGCATCGGTCTGTGTGTCTGTTTGTCCATCTAGTCAACACTCCAAGTACCAGCATCTCGCATCTTTTCATCATATATTCCGCATATAAAAGCACCACCATCCAGTGGACATTACAAGGACTAAACGGGAGGTGACACACGCACACTTTCTTACGGCTTGCGCTTCTTGTTTACTTCCCACCTTTAACCACCTCGAGTTCACGGTATATACTAGTTCACTGTATTCATTGCACTGCGGCCCAAAGCTCGCTAAATCTTTCTAAAACCAAAGAGGTTACGCCCAGAGAGTATAACGTAGCAACCCTTTCTTGTCAGATAGTGCTCAATATACACGCCAATGGCTGCTAATTGGAAATGAGAGACAGGAAAATTCTGCTTTTAGTTAACGCGCACGCTGCGATTTTTTTATTTTCAACAACGCATAAGAGTGAGTGAGTGGGTGAAACAACTTTATTGACGATCCGGCATAAAGGGGGAGGGGTAGGGGGATTAAAGCGAGACACTAGCGTTCTCGGACGTCCCGAAGCAGCAACCTACTCGCGTCAAACCCGTGGGGGCGCCGCTTTCGGCCGCTGGCGTTCCAGGATGCTAAGCACGTGCTGGATCACGTCTCTTTGATTGCTTGGCTCTCGGCTGATAATTTTGCTTCTTATGGCAGTTGGCATTACTTCTTGGTTACCCGGCGGTGGTGCACAGTCCCAAAGGAGGTGTCTCTGGGTGGCTCGCGCCTTCTTGCAGTGTTGGCATACATCAGTGGTGTAAACCTCCGGGCAAACGTGCTTTGCCCAGACGGGGGTCCATATTGCTTGTACTTGCAGCTGCCGTAGTGTGGCTGCTTCTCTGCGTGGTAGGTCTCGGTGAGGCGGTGGGTAGAGGCGTCTGCTCGTTCTGTACCACAGCTGAACGTCGGCGTAGGTTGTGAGAAAATACTCTCCGTCTTCGGCATCGGGTCATTGCGGCTCCGAGTAATGCGTTGACAGAGACCCGCGGCTAGTTAGCGCGTGTGCCTCCGTATCTGCCTCCTCGTTGCTGTTCGGGCTCACGTCCAGCTCCCCGGCGTGCGCAGGGAACCACTTGACGGTAATGTTGGTTTCCGGTCTTGCTATAGTTGAACATACTCTTGCAGTGGTTCCATGGACGTTGTTTGTAGCAAAGTTGGCTATTGCCGTCTTCGAGTCGCTGAGGACCGTGCGGCAATCCGGGATCGCTAGTGCCAGTGCGATTGCAAAATCCTCGGCTTGCGTGGGCGACTTGCACCGTATGCTTCCCGACGTTGTGAGTACTCCAGTGTCTGCTGCGATGACTGCTGCTGCGTACGTGTTTGGCCGGCGGGGATACTTCGCCACGTCCACGTAGTACGCGCGCGGATCGTTGGCGTGACCTTTTGTGAGGGCCGTGGCTCTCGCCGTTCTTCTTTCTTGGTGTACTTGTGGATGCATGTGCTTCGGTAAGGGTGGAACCCTCAGTCTTTGGAGAACGTCCCGGGGTAGCTGCTTTGCTACCTCCGGAGTCGTCGCTGGCGCGTTGATTCCGATGCGCTGTAGTATCGTTCTTCTCGTCCTGGTCTGGGACAGGCGGTGATTCTGCGCCGTTCGCTGGGCTTCTGCGATTTCTTCCAGCGTGTTGTGAACGCCCAACGCGAGCATGCGTTCCGTGTTGCTGTGGGGGTATAAGCCCAGGGCCGTCTTGTACGCCTTTCTGATCATCACGTCAATTGTGATCTTCTCCGCCGCTTTCCAATTGTGGAACGACGCTACGTAAGAGATGTGGCTGACTGCAAACGACTGGGTGAGTCGTGGTAGACTGTCTTCTCGCATGCCCTGGTACCACGTGGCCACCTTCTTGAGTAGGTGGGTGGCCAGCGAGAGCTTTGCGTGGAGCTTCTGTACCGTCACGTTGTTGCGGTTCAAGTCCTGGAGCACAACGCACAAGAGAAATCTCCCATTGGCGCCATTTTGCAGGTCAAAGCGTAAGACTGGTTACGCACTATGACTACGACGAGGGATGAACGGGTGCCGCTTTAAGGAGCTTCGCCCCTAAAACTCTTCATCCGTCAACGTGCCTTCTTCTTCGAAGATGCAACCCACACTTACTCGTGCCCGTGAACGGGAGGCATGAGTCCTGCGGCCACGAGCACGGGCGCGCATAAGACTTTGGACGCTGGTTCTTCATAATATCGAATAGTGTAATTAGTCTGTGTGGCAATATTATGCCTTTGAAGAGGCATTGATCAATCAAACTTGAAACGCTAGGTGATGCGATTCTCGCTTTAGATCAAAAACGTGTATTCGTGCGTGCGCGCTCGTACAATCTACTGTGTATGTGTGTGTACGTGTGTGTGTGTGTGTGTGTGTCTCTGTGTGTGTGTGTGTTTGTAACAAAACATAGTAATAAGTATGCACTTAGCGTTTTAACGGCGCACTTGGGGCCAGATCTCACTGTCGCGTATAACTCTTAAAGGCGAAGCTTAAGGGTCCCCTAAATTTTGGGCGTCTCTGCGATCTCAGTTGTCACATGTGGAAGTTGTAAGGTTTCTGCGAGATTGAACTCTTCAAGCACAAGTGAGCCCGAACGCCACATTTTTTTTTCAAATCGCTCCTTTGCCTGTTGGCCTGCCTAACGGCTTTCGTTGGCTGAGAGGTGACGCACGCGCACAGACAGGGTTTAGCCGAACCACCTCATTTTCCATAATCTTTGTTTCCATTCTCTCGTATATACTTTTATATCTGCCACACCACATCACTGTATGGCGCTGTTGAGGTGACCTCTACCTAGAGACGACACTTTTAAGGCGAAAGTCTTTAATATCTTATGCTCACGTTCGTACATCCCTTTGTGTCTTTGCGTGGTTCCTCGTAGCCGCCAAGAAGAGCCATCGCACGCTGGTAGCGTCAGTCGCACCCCACGTCGGACTTCACAAAGCTCGTACAGCGATCGCTCTTAGCTGGCTGTGCCTTACGTGTTCCATCCACAGATCTCTACCATGCGAGATAAACGCGCGTTCAATTGTGGCCATCCCCGCCTCGACGGGCACAAGCGTTCGCCTGACACACTTTAGAATTTACTAAGCATCGTTTACATTTTTAGGGGTGAAGCTGCTTAAGCCTTGGGTCGTGCGTCTCCGATGTATTAAGTAGTAGTAGCAGTAGTCGTCATCGTAGTAGTATTAGTAGGTAGCCACCTCCATTGCCGAAATAGAGCGGCACGCGCAGACTCTTTTGAATTGAGGGGCAAACCAGCGCACATTAATCATATATAAAAAGATAGCTATGGTTAATGAAATAACTTACAGAGAGGAGTATCGGTGACTTAATCTCCAATAAAATTTGCCTTGAATTTGATGCTCACTAAAAAACTAGTATCAAAAGGACGCACTTTGAGCCCTATATGTTGCCACAGTAAAATCGTTGGTGGTAATCTCCTTGGTTTTAGCAAGGTTTAGCGGGGGTCGGACCGCATTGTCATGAACTGGTGTGCTGAAAGGTGGGAACTAGATACAAAGCGCAGGCCGTAAGAGAGTACGCGCATGCTGCTCCTCTCTCCCGGCCGTGCCACCTCTTGTTTAGTCCTTGGAGTGTCCGCTGGTTGTGGTACTTCTTTATGATGCATATATGATCAAAACATGCCAGATGGCGGTAGTTGGGTGGTGTTCACTAGATAGACGGGTAGATGGACAGACGCATGGACGGACAGACAGGCAGACACATGGACGGACGAATGGACCGAAAGACAAACAGATGTACAGACGCACGCACGCACGGACGGACGCGCGAACGGACGGATAGATGCACGAACAGACGTATGTACGCGCAAATGGACGGACAGACGCAGGGACTGACCTACAGACGGATGAACGGGATAAAGCATGAACGAACGCACAGACAGAGGGATGGACAAACACGGGGACGGACGGGTGGTTGCACAGACGGACGCATGAACGGGTGGGACGAAAGCAATAACAAACGGATGGACGGAAGCGCGGCCGGACTCACAGATGCTTCGACCCCCCCATCATATACTCCGTGGATATGCTGTGATTTTTTTTTCGCCCCCTTTGAAGGCCACTCCGTTGAAACTAATGCGGGCGGGCTCGACGGCATGGCTGCCAAGAAATTAATGGCGTCGCTTACAGCGCATTCAACGGTGCACGTTCTTGGGAGCGACGTAGAGCATGACGTAACTGACGAAGCCTTGAATAAAGACGTCTAGCGCTTCTTGTTGTGAATGAGTTTTCGTTTCTCCTAGCCATATAGAGTTTTCACTGTGAACAAAAAAGGAATAACATAGGCTCGAACAAAACAAGTAGTCACATTGAATATGTCTGTACAAGCGAGGCGAAATCGGTTTTTCTCTAAGCTACCAGGGCGCGATGCGCCTTGTCCCTCGAGCAGCACATCCTCCTAGAAACAAGCGCACATTAAGAGATAGCACTATAAGTGTAAGAATGATATACCGACCAACAATCGCCGCAGGATTGGAGCGTCACGTCCAGAAATCTTGTGAGCATTGGGAGCTGTAGTCATGAATCAAGGTTGTGTAGGCACGGGTCTCAAGGAAATAGCATATGGTGATGTGGCGAACTGACACAAACTTTACAACATCTGCTCTTAAGAATTAACATGGGTAGAGTTCGCGCTGTATTAAAGGACACTGGGCAGCAATATTGTCAGTGTGATTACTTCTAAGAGCTCAATGTGACGACAAGCCTTGTAGAAATGAGCCGTATTCTCCATTGGTAATGCATGACGAATTTCCCTGATATGAAACTCTGGCATGATTTTAGTTTCCACGTTACGTAAGAGATGTGGCTGACTGCAAACGACTGGGTGAGTCGTGGTAGACTGTCTTCTCGCATGCCCTGGTACCACGTGGCCACCTTCTTGAGTAGGTGGGTGGCCAGCGAGAGCTTTGCGTGGAGCTTCTGTACCGTCACGTTGTTGCGGTTCAAGTCCTGGAGCACAACGCACAAGAGAATCTCCCATTGGCGCCATTTTGCAGGTCAAAGCGTAAGACTGGTTACGCACTATGACTACGACGAGGGATGAACGGGTGCCGCTTTAAGGAGCTTCGCCCCTAAAACTCTTCATCCGTCAACGTGCCTTCTTCTTCGAAGATGCACCCCACACTTACTCGTGCCCGTGAACGGGAGGCATGAGTCCTGCGGCCACGAGCAGGGCGCGCATAAGACTTTGGACGCTGGTTCTCTTCATAATATCGATAGTGTACTTAGTCGTGTGGCAATATTATGCACTTTTGAAGAGGCATTGATCAATCAAACTTGAAACGCTAGGTGATGCGATTCTCGCTTTAGATCAAAAAAGTGTATTCGTGCGTGCGGCGCGTACAATCTACTGTGTATGTGTGTGTACGTGTGTGTGTGTGTGTCGTGTGTCTCTGTGTGTGTGTTGGTTTGTACAAAACATAGTAATAAGTATGCACCTTAGCGTTTAACGGCGCACTTGGGGCCAGATCCACTGTCGCGTATAACTCTAAAGGCGAGCTTAAGGGTCCCTAAATTTGGGCGTCTCTGCGATCTCAGTTGTACATGTGGAAGTTGTAGGTTTCTGCGAGATTGCACTCTTCAAGCACAAGTGAGCCCGAACGCCACATTTTTTTTTTCAAATCGCTCCTTTGCCTGTTGGCCTGCCTAACGGCTTTCGTTGGCTGAGAGGTGACGCACGCGCACAGACAGGTTTAGCCGAACCACCTCATTTTCCATAATCTTTGTTTCCATTCTCTCGTATATACTCTTTATATCTGCCACACCACATCACTGTATGGCGCTGTTGAGGTGACCTCTACCTAGAGACGACACGTTTAAGGCGAAAGTCTTTAATATCTTATGCTCACGTTCGTACATCCCTTTGTGTCTTTGCGTGGTTCCTCGTAGCCGCCAAGAAGAGCCATCGCACGCTGGTAGCGTCAGTCGCACCCCACGTCGGACTTCACAAAGCTCGTACAGCGATCGCTCTTAGCTGGCTGTGCCTTACGTGTTCCATCCACAGATCTCTACCATGCGAGATAAACGCGCGTTCAATTGTGGCCAATCCCGCCTCGACGGGCACAAGCGTTCGCCTGCCCACTTTAGAATTTACTAAGCATCGTTTACATTTTTAGGGGTGAAGCTGCTTAAGCCTTGGGTCGTGCGTCTCCGATGTATTAAGTAGTAGTAGCAGTAGTCGTCATCGTAGTAGTATTAGTAGGTAGCCACCTCCATTGCCGAAATAGAGCGGCACGCGCAGACTCTTTTGAATTGAGGGGCAAACCAGGCACATTAATCATATATAAAAAGATAGCTATGGTAATGAAATAACTTACAGAGAGGAGTATCGGTGACTTAATCTCCAATAAAATTTGCCTTGAATTTGATGCTCACTAAAAAACTAGTATCAAAAGGACGCACTTTGAGCCCTATATGTTGCCACAGTAAAATCGTTGGTGGTAATCTCCTTGGTTTTAGCAAGGTTTAGCGGGGGGTCGGACCGCATTGTCATGAACTGGTGGTGCTGAAAGGTGGGAACTAGATACAAAGCGCAGGCCGTAAGAGAGTACGCGCATGCTGCTCCTCTCTCCCGGCCGTGCCACCTCTGTTTAGTCCTGGAGTGTCCGCTGGTTGGTGGGTACTTCTTTATGATGCATATATGATCAAAACATGCCAGATGGCGGTAGTTGGTGTGTTCACTAGATAGACGGGTAGATGGACAGACGCATGGACGGACAGACAGGCAGGACACATGGACGGACGAATGGACCGAAAGACAAACAGATGTACAGACGCACGCACGCACGGACGGACGCAGCGAACGGACGGATAGATGCACGAACAGACGTATGTACGCGCAAATGGACGGACAGGACGCAGGGACTGACCTACAGACGGATGAACGGGATATAAGCATGAACGAACGCACAGACAGAGGGATGGACAAACACGGGGACGGACGGGTGGTTGCACAGACGGACGCATGAACGGGTGGACGAAAGCAATAACAAACGGATGGACGGAAGCGCGGCCGGACTCACAGATGCTTCGACCCCCCCATCATATACCTCCGTGGATATGCTGTGATTTTTTTTTCGCCCCCTTTGAATGCCACTCCGTTGAAACTAATGCGGGCGGGCTCGACGGCATGGCTGCCAAGAAATTAATGGCGTCGCTTACAGCGCATTCAACGGTGCACGTGCTTGGGAGCGACGTAGAGCATGACGTAACTGACGAAGCCTTGAATAAAGACGTCTAGCGCTTCTTGTTGTGAATGAGTTTTCGTTTCTCCTAGCCATATAGAGTTTTCACTGTGAACAAAAAAGGAATAACATAGGCTCGAACAAAACAAGTAGTCACATTGAATATGTCTGTACAAGCGAGGCGAAATCGTTTTTCTCTAAGCTACCAGGGCGCGATGCGCCTTGTCCCGTCGAGCAGCACATCCTCCTAGAAACAAGCGCACATTAAGAGATAGCACTATAAGTGTAAGAATGATATACCGACCAACAATCGCCGCAGGATTGGAGCGTCACGTCCAGAAATCTTGTGAGCAATTGGAGCTGTAGTCATGAATCAAGGTTGTGTAGGCACGGGTCTCAAGGAAATAGCATATGGTGATGTGGCGAACTGACACAACTTTTTACAACATCTGCTCTTAAGAATAACATGGGTAGAGTTCGCGCTGTATTAAAGGCACACTGGGCAGCAATATTGTCAGTGTGATTACTTCTAAGAGCTCAATGTGACGACAAGCCTTGTAGAAATGAGCCGTATTCTCCATTGGTAATGCAATGACGAATTTCCCTGATATGAAAACTCTGGCATGATTTTAGTTTCCACGTTATAACATTCACACTACATGTCGATAAATATTATCCATCTACCACTTCTGAGCCAGCAGTAACACGTTTGATTGTTCACGAAGCAGTTCGTCTTTAAGGGGCTGAATAGTACTGGTTTCTGGATGATAATTCCGGTGTAGTGAGCACAGTTTTTGTTTTATTCGATGAGCACAGTTCGATGAGCACAGTTTTTGTTTTATTTATACAACACTGGGACGACGAAGTGCCAGTGTGGCAGAATACCGAATGTTTGAGTTCCATTGTTTTTTTTTCAAATAATTTTCATTTCGCCTGTCAAGCGCGGTCTTTTGCCCGTGTGTGATGAAGGTAGAGCGCTACGGAAGACTGCCAGACGCTGGAATGACAATGGGCGTTGGTTTCAGGAAGCACTACAGCTCCGAGAGCAACTCTGACAGCGATAACACCGCACCCAGTTTCGTCAGCAGTGAAGAAACAGGGAACGACTTCTTCGAGCTTGTGAGGAACCAAAAGAAAAAAGAGACGATTTCTGAGCACGTCACCCGATTCGAGTTAGCCCACCATGCGATCTTGGCGAAATTCCGAGGTATTAACCATCATCTTCATGCCAGTTATCACTAGTGACAACATGAGATGCATTAACCGGCAAGCTGTGTCTGTACACCTAGAGGCACTGGTGCCTAACGAAGTCAAAGAAGTCAGAGTGAATTGCAGCAAGAACATTATAGCGATTGACGTAAATCATTTGAATTCGCTTGATAGATTGCGTGAAGTTACGAAACTTAATTAGATGAAAGTCCGCTCTCGTATACTACTGGGAAAAGAAGTATACGATGTTGCTGAAGTCATTACCAACTCGGACCTACCAGTCTTGATTAAGCCAGTTTCACAAGATGCCTTCATTGCAAGTATATGTCGTATCGGAACATCACAATGCGTAAGAATTACGTTAAAAGGTGAACCAGTTCCATCACACGTAAAAGTGGGCCACTTTCGACACGCTGTTCATCTTTTGAACCGAAACCACTTCAGTGCTGGAAGTGCATGAAGTAACGTCACGTAAGTGGTGTGCACGAACTCTACCCTCTTTTTACCGATGCACTGGGCACCACAATAAGGACGCGTGCCAGACCATGGTACTTAAGTGCTCAAATTGCAATGAGCCACAAGATGCCTCTTCGAAAGACTGTCCTTTTATTTGAAGGCATCTAACAATAATGAAGAAAAGCGCTAGAGACGGCATCTCGCGCCGAAAATCAGCTGCATCCATTAAGGGGCGATGGTCTCGTCACCGGCGCTGCACCAAAGCCTCCAAAACCTCATCGCTTCTCGAAGCATGTCCAAAATCACCTACAGCCCACTCGGGCCAAGTGCTGTTCCTTCTAAGAACAAAGGCACTTTTGCTAGTAGTGGAGCTGACACTTCATTCTTACTACCCAGTCCGAGCGCAGCGGTATCAAAGGACAGTGGCACCTTCACCAACAATTCAGAAGACGCTTGTCGTGAACTACCAAAGACGCATGCACCTGATGAGAGGCATCATACTTTGACAGTGAGGGACACTTCATCGGTACCTCATAACTCGATGGACGAATGACGAGTTATCGGCATGGTCAGCACCCTGTTCACTGCTATTCGCGTTATAAGAACCGGACTACGCGACCACTTATAAGCGTGCAACGAACAAGGTCACATGTACCCACGCGTTGCTCTTCACTTCTCTCTTTCTTCTCTTTTGAACCCCTCACCCCAACACGCAGTGCAGGGTAGCAAACCAGACGTGCGTCTGGTTGACCTCCCTGCCGTTCATTTTTTCTCTTCCTCCTCCTCCCCCCGGCTGAGCAAGATGCAGACACCGACAGCTCGAAGCACGCTGCAACTGTTTCACACCATGGCACTAGTTCTCACAAGACTTCAGAAGTCTGCTGCTTGAGAACTCAAGCAGCACCGTCATGGTTCACCCTCGGCAAGATTTTAGGTGCATGGTACTGCGCATGCAAGTTAATGCAACGAATGTGCTCTTTTAATTAGGACACGTGTGTATCTCACCGTCTGTGATATTAAACACACAACTACGATTTTTTCGTCTGCATGAGTGACATTTCTCTCCTCTCTCTCTCTCTAACATTTATTACCCTTACCCCCTTTCCAGTGCAAAGTAGCCTATTCGGCTAAGTTATGGTTAAGCTCCCTGCCTTTCTTTCATTCTTATTCTCTCTCTTTCTTCGTAAAACACTAAGATATTGGGAACTCTCTGAAGAGATAAAGATAGCATTGTTGTCCTGGTAGGTTAATGGGTTTTTTGGCACCTTTGACTGCAGCGCTGTGAACGTATTTACCTGATAGTATTATCAAGAGAAATTGAAGTATGCAGAAACGTCCTCTGATTTCGTGTATTCATCACGAGATTGTTTTATAAGACTGTGTATGCAGCATATATGCACAGTTCTTAAGGAACATGGAGTCTCGGAATATATGAGTATGAAGTTTATGGTAACAAAACCTACGAAGTGTCCTTCATTACGCTTACCGCTGTGCGAGCTAGTGAGTGTACAGTTTTCGAAAGTGATATGGCGGAGAACAGAGACTGCTGCAGCGCGGCAAGCAGCCGGGGGCAATGCACTGTGGTCTGGCGCGTTGCAATGGTTCGGTGGCACAGGCGGGGGAGTCGCGACGGCGAGGCGCAGTCTCTGTACGGGTCGCGCATGGTCTCGCGATGCTGTTTTTATCCGGCCGAGATTGGCGGCAGCGATCGATGACTTCCCAAGAATAGACCGCCAGGCGCCCCCCACTGCTGCTGCTGCTCGCGGGACACAAAGCATGCAGTCGACACTTCGCTCCGAGTTTTCCACGCGATGCACTCCGATGAGTGGGAGCGGCGGCTAAAACCATTCGCAAAAAAAAAAAGATCAATCTAGACTCGAAGGCGCCTTTCTCGTTTTTTTTATCACCAGACTTTGAATTATGAGATCCTAAAATAGGACGCTTAACTAGAGAATACCGCAACGTCAAGAGGTTTCGTGGAATCTTGAAAACAGCGCGTGCTTAAGACGGTTCGTGCTATTGAGCTTGTACTTTTTTCTACAAAGTATTACATAATATGATATCAATTGGCTTTGTAAGTTTTTCCACTTTCTAACTTTGTTGTTCACGTCTTGACGTATTTATTTATTGTGAATTGAGACAGAAATAGGGAATGCGAGTCTGGTTCAGACAAGCTACACGGCATTCTGTCTTACTCGCCGATTCTGTGGGTTTTGTTTCTGCTGTTTTATTCGCTCGTTGCGTTTTTCTTTGCCGATGCCGTTAAGGAAAATAAGCAAGCTAAATAAGCATGAACCAGCCTGAGAATGAAATAATAGCGTTTTTTTTCTTCGTGCGTCATTTACGTGGTTTAACGCCTAATTTTATGAAATGATGAACAAACACTTTAAGGGTCCTAGTTGTTGCCCGCTGCCATCACTTAGCCTAATGCATGCAATATCACGTATAAAAATAGAACAATAGGGGAAAGCACACGAGAAATTGAAGGAGGTAAATGAAAAGGACAAAATAGGACGCAAAGAAGAATATTTAGAAATAATGAGAGAAAATAAGCCAGAAAAACAAGAAAAGAAAGAGAAGAGGGAAGAAAGAGAAAACCAAAAGGAAAAAAAAAGAAGGCTGCCAAGCTCCGTACTTTCCTTAATGACCGGCACCAATAGTGCGAAGCTGTCTTAATGTTATTTATTTATTTATTTATTTGTATGTTTATTTATTTATTATGCCTTTCTTGGAGTTTTCTACAGGCGTACTTTAAAACAAATTCCTGGCGATCGCTGAAAAGACAGTTGTTTCAAAAACACTTATTTGAACGTGAAATAACGTCCATACGGTACGTGTTCTAGAGGTAACGCTAGTTTCTTATTCGGATGTAGTATTGCTGTACAAACTAAAGTTCCAGGCACCTGCTACATTAAAAATATGTCTTGCAGTTGAACATCTGCTCTGCTCTTTAAGCAAAACTGGACACCACTAACACAGTCACTCAGTGTGGTAAAGATACGATGAATTACTCGACAGCTCTTTGCACGAAAAATTCATTTATGCTTAAAAAGACGCCTGCCGATATCCTACGTTTAGTGGCAAACTTCATTATCAGAAACACTGCGGCCGTAAAAGTTTGCTTGAGACTGCTCCGGAATATAGCAAATATCACGGTGAATTACACAAGTGATACTTCACCTGCGGTAACTCAAGGTTACACAGACATTATCTTTGCGAACACCAGTCGAACTTGTCTAACGCATTAAACATAACGAGAGCATGCGATTACCCAATAAGTAAGTTTACAAGAATGGCGTTCATACATTTGGGGCATCGAGAGTGTGACTACCCCCACATTGGTGAAATGCGCTACAAAGTGATACAAGACGGAGAAATGAACTTACAAATTCCGTCACTGATACACTTGATTTGCAGCGTACCTGTTCACTGTCATATTCATCAGGACTGAGACAAGTACCACCCGTCTACTCAAGTCCGGTCTTCGGGAATTCACCGACAAGTTAAATAAAGTCCCTGTTTCAATGCTCGGCCGAAGCAGTGAAATGAGAGCACCGCATTGCATTGTTACACAAAATGAGACTAGAAGTGCCTAGCATCCTAGCTAGAGTAACTTGACAAACTGCTGGCATAGGTAAACACGGTGCAGCAGAAGAGAAAGGACTTGCGTGCTATCTACCTTATACATTTAGGAAACAGCGGAGTCACAACGCGGACGAAGAAAAAAGAAAGACACACCACAGCACTTACTCGCAAGTGAGTGTTTCTAAAAAGCATACGAAAGAAAAGGAAAAAAACTACTACAGCCCTCAAACCCATCTGACCTCATTTAAAAAAATGAAAAGCACAAACGGAACAGCAACCAGATTTGCAACTTTTAATGTAAAAAATAACTACAAACAGACCCTGTATATTCGCCCATACAAGGAAATTGGCGATACTTTTCTATCTAGGAAAATAAGCTCGCTATCATGTAGATCGACAGAAGGTACCCCAATGCACTGCGTAACGGTATTTTTGATATGCATGTGAGAGGCAACCCACCAGTAATGATAGAAGATGTCATAAAAGCCTTGGAGAGCACGCGAAAAAGTAAAGCTGCTGCTGAGGACCAGGTAACATCGCATCTGCTGAAAGATGGAGGATAGATTGTGTCCACCCTGTTTACGAGGTGCCTCCTGACGGAAAGAGTACCAGAGTCTTGGAAGAATGCTAACATCAACCTAATACACAAGAAAGGAGATGACAAGGACTTGAACAATTACAGGCCGATCAGCTTTCTCCCTGTAGTATACAAGCTGTTCACAAAGGTAATTGCTTACAGAGTTAAGAAAACACTACAATTCAATCAACCAAAGGAACAAGCAGGATTTCCAATAGGTTACTGAAGAATCGACCACATTCATACTATCAATCAGGTTATAGGGAAATGCGCAGAATATAGCCAACCACTATACGTCGCCTTCGTAGATTACGAGAAGGCATTTGATTCAGTAGAAATATCAGCAGTCATGCAGGCACTGCGGAATCAAGGCGTCGATGAAGTATAAATAAAAATCCTGGAATAAACATACAACGGATCAACTGCTACCATAGTGCTTCATAAATAAAGCAACAGAATACCAATCAAGAAGGGTGGAAGGCAGGGGGATACAATCTCCCCAATGCTATTCACTGCTTGCTTACAGGAGGTTTTCAGAGGCCTAGAGTGGGAACAGTTAGGCATAAGAGTTAATGAAGAGTACCTCAGTATCCTGCGCTTCGCCGATGACATTGCATGGCTGAGTAACTCAGGGGACTAATTGCAACTCATGATTACAGAGTTAGACAAGGAGAGCACAAAGGTGGGTCTTAAACCTAATCTGCAGAAAACGAAAGTAATGTACAACAACCTCGAAAGAGAGCAGTGCTTCGAGATAGGTAAAAGTGCACTTCAAGTTGTAAAAGACTATGTCTACTTAGGGCAGGTAATAACTGCTTATCCGAACCACGAGATTGAAGGAACTAGAAGAATAAGAATGGGGTGGAGCACATTTGGCAAGCACTCTCAAATCATGGCAGGTAGATTGCCACTATCCCTCAAGAAAAAGGTATATAACAGCTGCATCTTGCCGGTACTTAGCTACGGAGCAGAAACATGGAGACTTACAAAGAGGGCTCAGCTTAAATTCACGACGACGCAGCGATGAATGGAAAGAAAAATGGCAGGTGTAACCTTAAAAGGCAAGAAGCGAGGAGAGTGGATTAGGGAACAAGCAGCGGTTAAGGATATCATAGTTGAAATCAAGAAGAGGAAATGGACATGGGCCGGGCATGTAACGCGTAGACAGGATAACCGCTGGCCAGAGAAGGCAAGCGGGTTAGGAGGAGATAAAAGGTTAGGTGGGCAGATGAGATTAACAAGTTTGCGGGTATATATAAGCAGCAGCAAGCACAGAACCAAGTTGACTGGCGGAACATGGGAGAGGCTTTTGTCCTGCAGTGGACGTAGTCAGGCTGATGATGGTAATGATGATGATTCTTGATATTGTGAGCCTCAAATATTTCTCATTCTGATTTGTTCGCTATTCGCTGACAGCTCCTCAGCTTCATAAAACATTGGTGCGCAATGGTACAGCGCAACATGTTGGGACAAATATAAGTGTGCATCCCCTTGTAACGAACGCTTATGTTCCGATAGCCTGGCATGTGCTAGTTTGCATTGCGTACATTCGATCAAGAGGTACACGACACCTTTCTTACACTGCTCGAAGGGAGATGCATGTTAGACCATACAGTCTTTTTTGGCAACTCCTGGCAAGTGTTTTGTTTTATTTTAGCTCAAAATTTGCACAGACACTGTTTAACCTATCAGGCACTTAAAAAGCAACGCCAAGTCCAAAACAGCTGGCCGCATTCTTCAGGTTTAGGCACGCTTTGTGTGTATATAAAATTATTGCTGGAAATTATCTCTGCAGGGGTGCCGGATGAACGAGTATATACTATTCAGACATCATGCGCAATAAAACGAGTAATTTGAAGTATATCATGCCTGTAGGTAAATACAAGGTGTATTTTCTGTAACAGAACTGTGTTGTTAAGTTAAATCTTGTTGCCTATATATTTATGAGTGCACTGTCTGCGCCTGTTCGGAATGGTAACTCAGAAACACGGCTTTCTCTGGCGACATTTTGCATCACGTTTTCCGAAGAGACTAGACTATGCTTTATAAAATATGATCAGACAGCACTAGTATTTAGTTCGGTGTGAAACTGACTAGCACGGGTTGCACGCCTCTGTGGTCTGTGTCAAAAAATGGCCAGCCTATAATGGCGACATATATAAAGGTTCCCGAACAGTGTTGAAACTGTAATGTAAGTTTGAAGATGCTGTGGATGTTCAAAAATGGCTTTATACTTGGTCATGAGTGCTGTACAGTGAGTTATGACCAGACTACAAATAATCCCGTTTTATGCATTGGCCTCTTAATTATACCTTGAATGATGTGTGTTTATGATGGAAAGCTGTAGATAATTACTGCTTTTGTCAAAATTATACTGTTGCACTTGCTGTTCACACAATTTCGACGAGCTTACGACGGGACCAATTTAACATTGATTGGCTTGTGACCTCACAAGCCTGCACTTCAGAATTAGGCTTTTCCTTCTGTTTACTGTTTTCGGTAGCTGTGAGCAGCAACAAGTTTTGCATAACCAAAATAACCCGTCTTCAAACTGGATGAATATATGCCTGAAGTTGCGTCTTTCTCATGCACGTCTGTGTGCCGATGCTACGATGGCAGAATCACAAATTAGCCTCACGGGAACACAAATCATAACATAGATGTTATGAGCGATGAATATTGCAAAAGCATGGTTTTATGCCTGTTATGAAGTTTTATAGGGTAAACTAGAAAACTTGCGAGGAGAGAAATGCGTGTATGCTAATAAGTGTTTATATGTTAGCATTCTGAATGAAATCGTGAGGTGCCTGCCTGCCGGAATGTTTGCTTAGTTGTAAGGCCATTTCAAATTACCCAACGGACACCCTATTTTTGAAGAAGCCGAGTATTCATGCTGTGGAAAGGCTGATTTGCAAATACTTTTTGCGAATGCAGGGGAAAAAGTCTAATACAACACTACGGAATTGGTCGAGGCAAGTGTAAAAATTGGTCTGAAAATAAACATGCAGAAAAGTAATGTTCAACATAGTCAGAAGAGAACAGCACTTTTCGATAGGTAAGCACTGGGAATTGTAAACGAATACAACTACCTATAGCACATGGAGTGAACATAAAAAAGATGAGAAACTTGAGTGCCTGATTAATTTCCTTATGAATTCCGGCACAACTTTTAAGGCAGACGTAATGCTTTTGGCAGGGTCAAATCTTGAACTCATAATACGCATAGCATGAACTGAAGGCTAGTGGTAGGATTGAGCCACTGTTGTGGTACCTACCTGTTTAAGATGAACAGTTATGACGGCAATACACGCCGACAAATCGAGAGGCTAAGCTGATTCACCCCTGTTACCGTAGTCCGGTAAACCTCATCAGTCAAGGTGTCGGTAACCTGCGTCTCACGGGGCAGCATTACGTGACCCCAAATGATGCCAGAATCATCTTAACTCTTCCCTCGTCAATTCGTATGGGAAGCGCGACGTTATAGCTTTCACGTCAAATGGTGTTAGCCAGAAACAAAATCGACCACTTCCAGCTAGCGCTGTCTTCACACATAACCAGATGACCACCTTACACTTTCTTTTACCGTGCCTTTTATATAGTGTTTATAGAAAGCGACTACATTACCTATTGGTAACTCTCTATATCTATAGATAACAGAAAACGATTGTAGAGATTTCTTGGATTTTTTTCTACTGCATTTGAAACACCCTCTACCCCACTTCCCAATTCCAGTGCTCTTCCCGCCGCTACAACTTCACGCAACTTGGCCACCACCGCAAAAACGGTTGCAGATTCCGGAATTAGAGCATCCGAAATAGACTAGACATCCGCATAAGTTCGCACCGTACGCAAAACAACATTCCCGTGAAGGACCCGTGAGGCTCCCGTGCACATCTGCGCATTTCTCGGGAGAATGTGCCTAATACGTTAGTATTTTTGTGCTACCGGTGCCTGATTAGATAAGGTAACAGCCCTGTGTGAACACTTTTAGGGGTGAAGCTCGTTATGGTCTAGGGCAGTCCATCCCCCCGGCGTAGCCAGCACAGCATATACAGACAGACAGACGCACGCACGCACGCACGCTTTGCCCCACTCATCATCAACCATTACGTTGATATGCTGTGACTTGTCGTTGTCGAGTTATTGTCTCTTTAATGCGGCATTTTTGTGGTGTTTGTTAACCTCCTGACACTGACAAATTTTGGTCTCAAAAATATTTTCTGTTTACATAGCGTAGGTTTTTAAATAAAATCACCTTGAAGCCACGCTTACAAAAATTGGGGATGTTGTCGCAAAAAAGCTGTACGACTGTGATTTCTTGTGCTGAATAGTTTTGCTCCTTATGCACGTTTAAATCACTGTAATAGCTACCATGCACAATGACAGTTCAGTGCGTTTTAGTATTGCGCGTCCTAGTCATTTTTTTCGTACCGTGTTGTGATCTTAACAATACAGTGCATCGGCGGGTTTTCCATTTTTTTACTGTAAAATATGCAAACTATAAATTGTGCTACCAGGGTTGTGTTTACTTGGAATTGTTTGTGGTTATACTAATTATAAACAGCATGTTTTTCTCGCAAAACACGCTTTCAGGTGTAATTTTGCGATCCTTGTCGTTTATGGGTCGGTTAGTTCCTTGAATGTTTATGTCCATTTTTGTCCGTGTGGGCACGCCTTGCTATCTCTTCAGAGTTTCCCATGAGCCGCTGGAAAGCATGACATTTGATAATAACGTGTATTCCTTGCTACATCCCTGTTTAAAACAATAGATTGTATTTGCTCCAAGAAAAGACAATCGAAGCACAGTCGGAACGCATGTCGTTCGAGGCTCTCAGCTTTTGCTCCAAACGCTAATATTTCAGTAATTGCCGTTTTAAAGTGAGTACCATGGTTTTAGGAAAAAGCTTCTAGTACTGACTTTTGGAAATATGCTTAAGTCTTCGCGATTCCCTCGTAAACCTGGTTATCTTTCAATACTTCAGGGGCAGTGCCGATAGAGCCGTTTCTTTATCTTTATTTACGCCTCATCATAGGCGTTTCTTCGTTAACTATCGAAGTATTTGTCAGAAAAAAAAACTTTTTTAGAAGCTGAGACCTGTTCACACTTCCTAACTCATTAGCTCGCCTTTCAAAGTAATCCTGTTGAAAGTTTACTGTAATGCGCAAAGAGATTAGAAGGTGCAGCGGCAATTATTGACAGTGAATAAAGAATGATTGCTTCTGCGTTTCTTGCAGAAAGTGCCATACTGGTTCCTCCATAGTGAATTACTCATGCGAAATTTGGTGTTTTATCTGTTCTTCGTTAGCAAACATTGTTGTTTTAAGGCAGTGAAAAATTCTCGCGCACAAATAGCTTAACGATACAGCTTTCTCGGTCTTTCAGAGGGCTCCTAAGATATGAATTTCTGTGTGCGATATGAATTTTAGCCTGATATTTCCAGTAATATGTAAAGAACACTACTTGATACTTACAGTAAATATGAACGAGAAATTAGTTATTCCTACCACTCGAAAATAATGAAAACCACACAAATTTGTTTAAAGTAATAAAAACTCTGAAACGTCCACGGTATCCATTTCGCCCATTTCATGTTCCGTAGACTTTTTGCAATGGGGTTATAAATTAAAAAAAGAAAGGTCTGGAATGCAGCCTCGCGGAAGTAGTGCACTTCCTCACCAGAGCAAGATTGGGCCCCCTGGTGCAGTACTTCGCCACTACCTCCCATGACTACAGCAATTAACCCTTGGCCCTCAGTCGTCAGCGACTGCGAAGCAACCTGCGACGCAGCAGAGGGTGCTAAGAATCTCTGGGCGCGGACAGGCTGTTTTTGGAACCTGAATTTGGCTACCATGATTGGTAGAACGCTATCTAGAGAAACTAGTCTAGCTGCCTTATTCGAGGAATTAAAGGGTGTTCTATTGATATATAATTAGGTTCACTGAAAATAGGGGGCCACTTGAAGCTTATACAGTGCTGAAGAACAAACATGTCCTATGCTACAGTGGATTAACTGACAGAAGAAGAGTAGGGATGGGATATTTTATACGCAAAATTATTGCTGGCAACATGGAGAAATACTATAGCATCAGTGACAGGGTGGCAAGTATTACAATTCAGTTTAACAAAAGGTGCAAAATGAAGGTGGTACAGGCCTAAGCGCCTGTATCGAGACGTGATGATCATTTGGTTGAACGCTTCTATGAAGACATCCAGGCAGCCATTAACAAAGTAAAGTCGCAGTATACTATTTTGATGGGATACATCAATGCCACAGTAGGCAAGAAACAGACCGGGGACCATGCAGTTGGGTAATATGGCTTTGGCGGTAGAAATTCCAGAGAGGGATTATTAGTAGAGATCGCAGAACATAATAATTTATGGATCTTTCCGAAAACGAGCTAACCGTAAGTGGACGTGGCAAAGTCCCAAGAAGGAAACTAAAAATGAAATATAATTCACTCTTTGTGCACACCCAAGCATTGTACAGGATTCACAAGTCTTGGCAAGATTCGATGCATATACTATAGAATGGCAAGAGCTCGTATTCGCATAGATTTAAAAAACCAAAGACAAAAAATTGGCACTAAAGAAGGCAATAAATCAACTTGCGGTGAGAACGAAAATACAGCAATCCAGAGTTTCGTGATCGGAATAGATTCGAATCACTAAACGGGGTAACTCACGTTAACTTCGACACAATGAACGGTGATCTTACTAGTAAAATCAAAGAGTGTGCTATGGAAGTTGGAGGTACAGTCACTAGACAGGACACTCGCAAACTATCTCAGGAGACAAAAATTCTTATTAAAAGACGCCAAACAAGTCCCAAATGCAACCGACAAAATAGAGCTAGCGGAGCTTTCGAAGTTGATCAACAGGCGTAAGGTAGCCGATGTCAGATATATAACACGGAGAGAATTGAGCAGGCTGTAAAGAGTGGAAGAATCTTTAAAGCTGTGAGGCAAACTTGTGAATAGGCAGAAATCAGATTTATGCATTAAGAAATAAGGAAGATATGAAGATATAGTCATAACCAATATCGATAGAACAGTCGAGGTGGCGAGGAAGTTGTACGGAGAGCTGCACAGAAGCCAAAACAGCCAGGATAATATTCTGAGAAACAATAGTAGCCAAGGGGAATTAGAAATTCCACCTGTAACTGCAGTCTTTATTCTGAAGTAAAAAAAAAGAAAACTTCGGCCCGCACCATAAACAAGTAGCAGGTAGTGCCAATTAGAACAGAAAAATGACCATCATCATCATCATCATCATCATCATCATCATCATCAGCCTGACTACGTCCACTGCAGGACAAAAGCCTCTCCCATGTTCCGTCAGTTAATTCGGTCCTGTGCTTGCTGCTACCAATTTATACCCGCCAACTTCTTATTCTCATCTGCCCACCTAACCTTCTGTCTCCCCCTAACCCGCTTGCCTTCTCTGGGAATCCAGTTAGTTACCGTTAATAACCAGCGATTGTCCTGTCTACGCGCTATATATCCGGCTCATGTCAATTTGCTTTTTTTGATTTCAACTATTATATCCCTAACCCCCGTGTCTTCCCTAATTCATTCCACTCTCTTCTTGTCAATTAAGGTTACACCTAGCATTTTTCTTTCCATTGCTCACTGCGTTGTCTGAACCGTCTTTGTAAGGCTTCAGGTTTCTGCTCCGTAGCTAGGTACCGGCAGGATACAGCTGTTATATAGCTTCTCCTGAGGGATAGTAGCAATCAACCTTTCATTTTTTGAGTGTGCTTGCGAAATGTGCTCCACCCCATTCTTATTCTTTAAGTTGCTTCACTCTCGTGATTGGGCTCCGCAGTTATTACCTGCCCTAAGTAGACATGGTCTTTTACAACTTCAACTGTACTATTACCTATCTCAAAGCGCTCCTCTCTTCCGAGGTTGTTGTACATTTCATTCGTTTTCTGCAGATTAATTTTAAGACCCACCTTTCTTCTCTCCTTGTCTAACTCCGTAATGATGAGTTGGAATTCGTCCCTTGAGATACTCAGCAATGCAATGTCATCGGCGAAGCGCAGGTTACTAAGGTGCTCTCCATTAACTCTTATCCCTAACTGTTCCCATTCTAGGCTTCTGAAAACCTCCTGTAAGCACGCGGTAAACAGCATTGGGGAGATTGTGTCCCCCTGCCTTAAACCCTTCTTGATTGGTATTCTGTTGCTTGCTTTACGAAGAACTATGGTAGCAGTTGGTCCCCTGTAGATATCTTTGAGGATGTTTATATATGCTTCATCGAAGCCCTGATTCTACAGTGTCTGCATGACTGATGATATTGTTCCTGAACCAAACGCCTTCTCGTAATCAATGAAGGCTATGTATAGTGGTTGGCTATATTCTGAGCATTTCTCTATTACCTCATGGATAGTATGAATGTGGTCGATTGTTGAGTAGCCTGTTCGAAATTCTGCTTGTTACTTTGGTTAATTGATTCTAATGTTTTCTTTACTCTGTTATCAATTACCTTTGTAAATAGCTTGTATACTACAGAGAGCAAGCTGATCGGCCTGTAATTCTTCAAGTCCTTGTCATCTTCTTTGTTATGTATTAAGATTATGTTAGTATTCTTCCAAGACTCTGGTACTCTTCCCGTCAGGAGACACCTCGTAAACAGTGTGGCTAGTTTTTCTAACACAAACTGTCCTCCATCTTTCAGCAGATTTGATGTTACCTGATCCTCACCAGCAGCTTTGCCTCTTTGCATGCTCTCGTAAGGTTTTCTGACTTCTATCATTACTGTTGGGGTGTCATCTAGGTTACTGCTAGTTCTTACAGTATTAAGGTCGTGGTTGTCCCAGCTACTGTAGAGATCTCTGTAAACCTCCTCCGCTATTTTAACTATTCAATTCATATTGGTAGTTATTTTGCCTTCTTTTTCCTTTAGTGCAAACATTCGATTTTCGCCTACCCCAAGTTTCTTCTTCGCTGCTTTGACGCTTTCTTCGTTTTTCGGAGCATGTTCAATTCTCTCCAGGTTATACCTTCTTATATCACATACCTTATGCCTAATAATCCACTTCGAAAGCTCTGCCAGTTCTATTTTGTTTGTTGTACTTGAAACTTTGATGATTTGATGCTTTTTAATGAGATTGTTCGTTTCCCCGAAAAGCTTGCCAGTGTCCTGTCTAACTACCCTGCCTCCAACTTCCACTGCACACTCCGTAATGATACTCGTCAGATTATCATTCATTGTATCTACGCTAAGGTTGGTTTCCTCACTAAAAGCCATAGTACCTGTTTCGAAGAGAGACTCTGAATTCCTGTACTTTTCCTCACAGTGCTAGCTCATTGATTGGCTTCTTGCGTCTCAGTTTCTCTCGTTCCTTCTTCAAGTCTGAGACCGTACCATTCTATGGTCACTGCATCTTACCCTGCCAACCACTTCCATATCCTGCACGATGCCTGGGTGTGCACTCATTTTAAAATCTATTTAGTTCTTAATTTTGCATTTAGGGCGCCTCCATATCCACTTACGGTTTCCTCATTTTCGGTAGAAGGTATTCAAAATCCGTAAATTATTGCGTTCTGCGAATTCTACTAGTAGCTTTCCTCTGGCGTTTCTAGTACCGATGCCCTAATCTCCTACTGCCTGGTCTCCAGCTTGCTTCTTCCCTCCCTTTGCATTAATGACCAGGCCAGAGCCAAGTGGAAAGCTGTAGAAGTAATACAAAGAAGCAAAGCCGCTGGTGAGGATGAGATAACAACAGACCTGAACGATGGCGTAGAAATTGTGTTTGATAAACCGGCCACCTTATATACGAACTGTCTCTTGTCGTGAAGGCTACCAGATTCTTGGGAGAACGTCAACATCATTTTGTTCTATAAGAAAGGAGACGTCAAGGACTTCAAAAAATGCAGGTTGATCAGCTTACTGTCTCTTCTCTGTAAGCTATTTAAGTAGCTAATAGTATTAGGGCGACATTAGACTTCATTCATCCTAAGGACGAAACATGGTTTCGTACAGGCGACTCCACAATTGACAATATTCATACTATTGATCAGGTATTGGAGAAATGCGCGGAATACAACCAACCCCTATGCATAGCCTTCATAGATTATAAGGCGTTTGACTCAGTCGAAACATCAGCAGTAATTCAGGCACTACAATCAAAGCATCGAAGAACATTTCATAAACATATTGAAATAAATATACATTGGATCAACAGAACCCATATTTTTCTATAAAGAAAGCAAAATAGTCCCGATAAAGAAGGGACTAAGGCAGGGAGACACGATAACTCTAATGCTCTTCACACGTGTGTAGGCGGTTTTCAGGACCCTAGATTGGGAAGAGTTAGGAAGAGGGGTAATAAAAAGTACCTTAGTAACCTGTGATTCACTGATGATATCGCCTTGATGGGTAACGCAGGGTATGAATTAGCTCATGATTGCAGAACTTGACACCGAAAGCAAAAGTGTAGATAAAGAAACTAATATACATAAAACTAATATGCAGAAGTCTCGGCACAAAACAAGACTTTGCGAGAGGTGTAGAGACAGTGAAATTTGTAAAAAATATGTCTATTTGGGTCAGGTAGTAACCACGCAGCCACACCATGAGAGAGAAATAACTAGAAAATATGAATGAGGGGGACCGCATTCTGCAAGCGCTCTGAAATATTGAACGATAATTTGCCACTAACCCTAACGAGAGAGGTATATACAAGCTGCTTCTTGCCAGTACTTACCCACGGAGCAGAAAACAAACTCCGTTCAGCTTAAGTTGAGGACGACGCAACAAGCGATGGAAAGGAAACTGATAGGTGTATTGATAAAAACAAGAAGATGGCACAAAGGGTCACAGAACAAACCGGGTCGAAGGATATCATAGTTGAAATTGAGAAGAAGCAATGGACATCCGCCAGCCACTAGCACGCAGACAAGATAACCACTGGTCTTTAAGAATAAGTGACCAGATTCTCGAGAAGGCGAACGCACAAAGGGAACACAGAAAGTTAGGTAGGCCGATGAGAATAAGAAATGCGCAGGTATAACTTGGCAACGGAAAGCACAAGGTCGGGTTGCTTGGCGGATCTTGGGAGATGATTTTGCCCTGCAGTGGGCGTAGACCGGCTGATGATGATGATGATGCTATAAGCGGGATCTTTTGTCGTCTCTATCGTAAGCAAAAGGGTATTATAGGCTCATATTTACCGGTATTTTTTAGAAGCCGTCAATGTTTTTACTGTATGGTGAGGGAATAATAAATGAGCAGCTATGAATTTTTCGTATGTGATGACAAGCTTTCATGTTCTTTTTACTGTGAAGCTGTTCATAACTAGTCGATTTGTAACTCGGCATTTAACTGTTCTTCTCAACATTACATGACCAGTGCACAAACTTTACCAAGCTTGGGACACAAAGAGTGCACCAACCTCACTGCCCTCCACTACTGCACAACAAACTGGAAAACAAGCAATGAAATTATTCAGTGAAGGCTATTTAGCCCTACAATGTACCTAAGGTTTATTGAGTATCCGAAGACACCACTGATTCATTTTGTAATGTGTTCATATCCCGTTGGTGAAACCACTTGCTAAAATGTAGTGCTGAGTTCCCATAAAACTGTGAGTAAAAAGCTGGCTTTTTGTGAAGTTTAGACACTGAATCAACGACATATTCCATTTCTTGTATCAACTTTTTTTACTATATATATATTCTTCCAATCATTGTAATAATTTTTTTTCGTGTGATGTACAACACTCTTATAAGCCAACGCACTGTAGAACTAAATCAAGCATTAATCCGAACAATATCAAGACGATGACAAAATATCTGTCCGCAATTCTTCAGTGACATGGCAGGAAGCGGTTTTGAGTAGAAGCGCCTGAGAACTGTGTGTCAGAGCACTGCAGCCAGAATAGTACCTGTGTACCACAGGAACTTTTTAAAGGCGATATAGTAGATGGCAGTCGAAGCACCGCAGCTCTATCGACTCGATAGAGCTGTCGTACTGCTACACGAAAGTTTGCAACCGGCATTGAGTGGTTCAGGTGTTTCTCGTTAAAATTGTATGGAGTTGTAAATCCTAAATGCAAAACGTTTATTTGCCTACTGCAGGCACATCTATCTATCTATCTGTCTGTCTGTCTCTCTGTCTGTCTGTTGTCTATCTATCTATCTATCTATCTATATATCTATCTATCTATCTATCTATCTATCTGTCTGTTTGTCTATCTATCTATCTATCTATCTATCTATCTATCTATCTATCTATCTATCTATCTATCTATCTATCTATCTATCTATCTATCTGTCTGTCTGTCTGTCTCTCTGTCTGTCTGTTTGTCTATCTATCTATCTATCTATCTATCTATCTATCTATCTATCTATCTATCTATCTATCTATTTATCTATCTATCTATCTATCTATCTATCTATCTATCTATCTAGCCACGTATGGGTCTCGATGCTCTTGTGATCACTCTCTTCACTTGGGGTGAACCAAAATTATGTTGACTGGTAAGATGGTCTGAAGAATACGACTCATTAGTCATAAAATTGAGAATGTGACAAACCCGTCGCGTACGTCCTGAAACTCTTCCGCCAGACACGTGAGGCACAAACCCGCAGACACCGGTGTGGCTATGTGCCACGGGTATGTGAGTATGCACCACAGGGAGTATTTTTTCTACCCAGGAATCGCAAGGACGTTGAAACATTTAACGCGAAAGCGCTAAGAAAGACGTTTACATCGGCAGCAGTGATCCAACAAATGAAAACGTCACAGCTTTGCCACAAAGATGAACAAATGAATGCGATAGCAACAAATTGGAAGGTCACGCGCAGAATGGTAAACAAATCGAAACCATCTCCGCGTTTTTCACGCACAAATGACGCGCGAAAAGTACTCACAGGTACGGATGAACGAGCATAAGCGTATCGGCTGTTACTTTGCCCTGTCTGAAAAGCGCGCCCTTTTTCGCAATCGGAGGAAGCGCAACGATTGCAGGGACCTTCGTGCGACCGGTAGCTACAGCAGAATACGTACGACGTAAGATTCTCTCCACTGCAAAATAAGGGAGCGCAATCTAGCGTACACGCCTATATTCTCTACGCAGGCCAAAGTACGCGTGAGAGATGAGAGCCGCCGTGCGCTCACTAGGCCATCTTGCTGGTATTGCTGAAAACACGATAGTTCCCCCTTCCTCGAGATGTCCGCCAACAGCGGTAAGCGGGAGATATAAGTAGCTTGCCATTTGTACGTCCAAGGAGGTACCCCACGGTGGCTTAGTATAGTTAACGCCTCGCATTCACGACGTGGAGGTTCAATGTTCGATTCCGTGCACCATAGTCTTCTTTTTGCATTTCTTTCTTTCTCGCGTTTTGGTATATGCAGATACGTATACATATAACGTGCATGACATCGACGTAGACGCCGACGCCGGTGGCGAAATCCAGGCGAGAGTGTCTCTATAATTGCTATCGTAATAAAAAAGCCCGCCAGGCTGCTGCACTGTCACAGTGAGAGCAGGAAGAGTAGCGTTTCAGATCCCTTTCTAAACACTCTTTGGGTAACTGCTACAAACGTACTTGCTGGGTACCCACTGCGTCATAAATTATCATACTTTTTTGTAGTGGGCTGGCATTCCCTGCACAATTGATTTTTTCTTCCTCAGAGAACCATGGTATCCGCTGCACACTTGCTCTGAGTTATGTGCGATTTTTCTATGCAGAGGACGAAGCCTTGATGAAGAATGATGCTTGAAGTGGGTATGCGCCACCGTTGATAGGTGATGAGCAAGCTTTTGTAATGGATTGGAGCATTCGACGAATCACTCGTTAAGCAATCCGCAGTGTGTGATACCTGGTTATTGCTTCGCGGTTCAAACACGCTCCGTTTCTTATATTAAAGTGATTCATTTCCCGTCATCAGGCCTGCATAAGGCAAATTTGCCAACAAGCTCCAAACATAAGCGTGGTTCAGTAGTAGAATACAGGACTGGCGCGCAGCGGACCTGGGTTCAAATTCCATTGTGTCCTAATTGCTCTTTGTTTACAGAGTTTTTTTTTTCATTTTTTGCGATACTGGTTACGGATACCAGTGGCGGCTGCAGACAGCTACGGCATCGCACGTGACCTGTGTTCCGATGTCATAACATATTTTGCTGTAGAATAGATAAAAGGGCCGCAGTAGGAATCAAACCCGATCATTCTGCGTGGCAATCGGGTGTTCTACCACAGAGCCACGCCAGGTCTCGATACTATTTATGAAAAAGGCACTCTTCAGGCGTGATGCTCGTGAAACGTCAATTGTTGTTGCAGTGCTCAGTATCCAATTTTATAACGATTACATATTCATAGTCCTATAATAGGCCATCTCGTCGACTTAAGGTCAATTGTAGTTAATCCATTGAAGTTGAGTTATGTAGCTACGTTCAAGACTACTATCCTCCCGAGTACAGGCGCGACATATAAGTTTAGCGCTTGTGTTGTTGCGAACACACATGTTGCTGTTGGCATCGTTATGCAAGTGCAAAATACTAGTTAAATAAAACATATGCGAGTGTTGATTATATGTCTGTGCGTACAAAGTGGGTACATAATCTTAGTTTCATCGGGCCTAACTAGTTATAAAAGAGCCCCTGTTTTTCCGCAGGGGTTTTCATAACGTTGATTCGAAAGTTGCGCGAAATCTGTCGAGATCATTTATCTCCCTTCCACATTTTCATAAATAAAATAATAGGAATGCGTCTTAAGGTACACATGCATCTGTTATTTTCGGTAACCAATTTCAATAAATTGCTTAGAAGTAACTATGAAGGGATGTTTGCTTTTTAAGTTGCTGAGCAGCGAAAATGTGTCCACGTTGTCATCGCTTCTCCACGTTTTGTACCTTCAGGCTATTTTCGTTTCTGTCACGCAATAGCCATAAACGTTTCGACACAAGTGGGGAGCGGTTCGTCAATTTCGTGCAGTATTGACTCAATGGCTCTGGAAATTGCCGGTGCGACAGCTCGCGCTTGACAGTTTATTCATCGGAGCATCAGTTGGTTCACTGGATAACCAAACGCTAGTGTTACGATAATAGCCAATGCAAGGGAAGTGAAGTATTGCTTTCTTGCTTCAATTTTCTGTGGTCAGCATTTCAGTCTGCAGAAATGCTAATTATGGTCCATGAGCCAGCCTGTCGGTTTTTCAGACTCGAGGTATTGCACAGATTTATTCTCAGCGTTGATGGGGGCACTTATTGTGCATTGCATTCGCATTCTGCAGTTGCAATCACCGCAGGCGGAAGCCACTACAAAATTTGTCCCCAGAGAAAGCCATCGGCTTCGTAAATTAGCAAATTAGTGTGCTTGCGTGATGGTGTCTATAAAGAGAGGCCCCTCAGTGAACGGCTAACGACATGGTCGTTGTGGTGGTATAGCCACTGTCTGCAGCCCTCCGGTCCATTCATTACTCCCGGAAATCTTATTAACGCTGGCGCCGTAATCAATCTTTACAAGTCTCAACTCGAACATCTAGGACATATATCGATTAGACATTTTTTCCCCGGGTCCTAATGACTTTTTGCTTTCGCTTCCATGCTTCGCTTTGGTCAAGTTGGATTGTTCTATACTGAAGGCAATCTGACAGAGCCGCTTCAAGTGAAAAAAAAGTGGCTGCGCACTGAAGCTTAGTAGTTGTGGCGACGCCTTTGTTAAGAGCCTTTGAACGCACCGCTCTTAGAGGTGGTTAATCAGAAGTATGGTAGAAACTACTCGTTCTGCTACTACGTCCTCATGGCGTTTCGTAGTTTCGCTTAGGAATTTGTATTCGTTGAGTTCGTGGTGTACACTTGGGCTGTATGAACAGCCCTTATTTTTATATGCGAAGCAGCCTATAGCGGAGATAAATCTGGTGTGCACGTCACCAGACTTACTGTGCGTGCGCAAGAGCCGGCAAGCACTGCCAGAACGTGTTCACGCAACTAGAGCGTTTCAGCCTGTGTAAAGGGCTGGGTAAGACGCTCTGGCTTTTTCCCCGTACACTCTCCCAGCAATCACCTGTTGTTTCGTCTATCACTTACTTTATTCACACTGCCAGTTTTCTTCTACAATGACTATCTTCCAAGAAGCCATATATTATGACGCTAAAACTTCGAACTCTTTTGTGAAGGGCTCTTCTTTTAAGAAATTGGACAGAATTTTGGTCTTTAATTTAACCATATGTAGTACGAGAAACAAGCAAACTGATGCACTGTTTAATTAGTTAGATTATACGTTCGATTTTATGCCCTTCACTGAGTCTTGTTAGTCCTGCACGTAGGATGCTGTGTTTCTCGAAGGGCACAAGTATGAAAGCTTGCATATACAAATTGAAGGGGGTAATGGTGTGTCATTATGTATAAAAAAGGTGTTTCATATGCCGTGCTTCACGAATTTTCTTGAGCCAGCACACATATGACTCCATGCGCTTACATTTGTAATGTCCCTGATTGTCACAGTTTATCGACACCATCAGGAGATATTCATAAATTCCTGTGCTTTATGAATTCAATGTCTGAATATGCGTCCTAGAGAAATTTTATATTGGGCTTGTTGGTAAACTCAGCATTGATTTGTCACTTTTTACTTCTCAAAGTAGAAAATTTCACATGTAATTGAATCATATTCGTGTAAAAACCTAATAATTTGCCAAGTAGAATACCAATAGAAAATTGATACTCTGCTAAACATAAGTATAAATAAGGATAGTAGGTACGTCAGTCCTGGTGCGCTGAGTGATTGATATGCGAGGTTTAACGTCCCAAAACCACTATATGGTTATGTGAGACGCCGTTGTGGGGGGCTCCTGAAATTTTGACCACCTGGGTTTCTTTAACGTGCACACAAATCTGAGCACAAGTGCCTACTGTATTTCCTCCTCCATCGGAAATGCAGCCGCCGCCGCCGGGATTCGATCCCGCGACCTGCGGGTCATCAGCCGAGCACCTTGGCGACTACACCTCCGCGGCGGGGCAGTGCTGGTGTGGTAAAGATGGTTGGAGTGATCCCTTGTCAATGTTAAGTTTTCATATATTCAACACTCCAAGTCCCACCATCTCGTATCTTTTTATCATATATTCCCCATATAGAAGCACCGCCATTCAGTGGACATTCCAAGGACTAAACGAGAGGTGGCACATGCACACTTTCTTACGGCTTGCGCTTCGGGTCTACTTCCCACCTTCAACCACCTTGAGTTCATGGTATATACTAGTTCACTGTATATTGGCACTGCGGCCCAATGCTCGCTAAACCTTTCTTAAACCAAGGAGGTTACGCCGAGCGAGTATACCGTAGCAACCTTTTCCTGTCAGATAGTGCTCAATGTACATGCCAGTGGCTGCTAATGTGAAATGAGAGACAGGAGGATTCAGTTTTTAATTTCTTACGGCTTGCGCTTCGTATCTGCTTCCCCCTTTAACCACCTCAAATTCATTCATGGTATATACTAGTTCATTGTATTCATGGCCCTGCGGCTCAATGCTCGCTAAACCTTTCTAAAACTAAGGAGGTTACACCCAGCGAGTATAGTGTAGCAACCCTTTCTTGTCCGATAGTGCTCAATGTACATGCCAATGGCTGCTAATGGGAATCGCAGCGTGCGCGTTGACTAAAAGCCGAATGCTCTTGTCTCTCATTCCTCATTAGCAGCCATTGGCATGTACATTGAGCACTATTATTTATTGTTAAACAGCGCACAGAAGAAATCTCTCACCGGCATCACCTTGGAGGTCGAATGTTATTTCGGGTATGTGCCATGGTGGTTACGTACTACGAGGAACGCACAAGCCACGCCATAAGGAGCTTCGCCCCTAAAAACAAAGCGTTTACAATGATCCTCGTACACATCTCTCTTTTATTGTAATGCATTGTAAAAGTTTTGGCTAGTATTGAAAGTGTAAAACGCCGTGTCGATAGAATTATTCACCCCACATAAAACACAAGCACTCTTTATTACCATGATAGCAGCATAGAGGCGAGCGTGCTGAAGCTGTGCTCGAATGGTCTGAGAAGCAATAGATGGGACCGGGTTTGGCAGCTAGAGTTTTATAGCCCCCAGTGGTGATGTAAGCCTCCGGTAAATCTGCGGTGGTGGGGTCTTATCGGAAGCGTGTTGCAGCATGTGCCGTGTCACGCGAGGCTAACCAGTGACGAGACAGTCTGTGCAAGTTTGTGCGCAGTGGTTGCCACAAAAAGATCGACGGGAATATTGGTTACAGTTAGCGCAGCCCTAAAACATCGTATGATCTATTCCTGCAACATGTCAAGAGCCGTTATGATGCGACTTTTTCACTACCATACTATAAAAAGCACGGAAGTCTCAAAAACCATAGATTGACATAGACCTGTACAACATAATGAGAAATAGGATAAACTACACCATGTCTTCATTAGAATACGGACATATCTAGGTTAGATGAATGTAAAAAGCCCGCAACAAACTAAACTCTGATTTGAAGAAAGCGCGCATTCAGTGTTATCAGCATGATTCGCAGAGGTTCCTTGCGATCCTAGAAAGCTTGGATTGAGCTACGTTCTTTAATAGAAGGAAGATAAGGTTGCATTCCGTCAGTCCTAGCGATTGACGGTGTTGAGATTAGAGAAGGTAGCTAATATACGTTTCTTAAATTTAAGTGCAGCAGCTCAGAGAAAATATGCAGCAAATGACTACCGAAAATTCAATTCTTCTTCCTCTGTGAACTCTATTGTTTTCACCTTTGTAGTCAATTAAAACTATTACGTACCTGAAGTCAATAAATAAAAATAGTGCCACATTTTATGGTGACATCAAGGTTGAAACAAAATGAACTTGTCACCGAATCCCTGTGTGGCCCACTTCAGCATATCTGCAATGAAGCTTTCACCCCTGGTTCTTTTTCTGGTGCCATTAGGATAGCTAAGGTGGTAGACATCTGCAAAGGTGGCTCTCACAATGACTTGAATAACTACCGGCCTATTTTGTGCCTGTTTATTTTCCAAATCTTTAGAATACCTATACAATCAAGACAAACGAAGTTTCTTCGTAATCATCTAATGCTTACAAGGCAACAATTTGGTTTCTGTGAAACGAAATCAACCGGAATGTCACTTTCGGATAATAAAGAATTATTACTAAGTAATATAGATAATAAGCAATATACTGTTGCATTACCTTTAGACTTCAACAGAGGTGTTCAATTCCATAAAGCCTTTCATTTTGTTTCAAATACTTCCTTACAACGATAATAAAAGTATCGTACTCAATTGAATACGCAGTTGCTTATTATACAGAGTACCGTTCGCAGGTGTAATTGGCAACTGTTCTCAATCTCAGCGGAAAAAATATGGCGCTCCCCAAGGTTCCATTATCGGATCATTATTATTTATTCTTTACATAAACGGTATTACGAACATACTGAGAACTGCCAGCATATTTCTCTATGCAGAAGACACCAGTACTTTTTTTTTCCGGCAAAGATATACTTAAACTTCGAACTGTGTCTAATAGATGAGTAATCGAAGTATCACACTGGTTGCATATGAATCAAGTTCAACCTATTGTAAAAAAGTAATTTTACTATTTTGAAAAGGATAACAAACCTCACGACCATAATGCCTGTATGAGATTTCGATACTGCGCTATTGGGCGGATTCCGAGTTATAAATTTACAGGTGTTGTTCTTGAAAAATATGAGCTAGACACTTCGCGTAAACAAGATCCACGGAGATTTGTGCAGGTTAATCCTAATGCGGTATAATATCCGCTCTTTGTTGCTTAATTGGCTTAAACTGACGTTATAATATGCCTTGTTCACTTTCTATTGCAATGCTGTCGCTAATCTTGGGTACCACTACTCAAACAAAATTCAATGGAATATTGTTTTACAAAAAAAGAGCTGTTCGTTTCATTGCAAATCTTAAGCGAAATGACCACACAGCGGCATGCTTTTTCAAGGTTAAAAATTAGGGGAACCTTAAGGTTTTGCTTCAAGAGTCGAACATGATAGCGATATTCTAGTCCTAGTGCGTACCTCAAACACTTAGTGTATGAAATATTTTCGAACTTGCAATGCACCCACTACGTTGCCTTAAGGGTGCAGCAGCGGGTGTGCCATTTTTCTTGGGCTTTAAGCTCTGAAGTCCTTATGATATTCTCATGTTCGGACGCCCTATGACAATGTACAGTTGTGCCACGCCGCGCACAAACTCAGTCATAGTCCAGTCTTGTGTTCCGCGGTGTGTGACATTGCTGTTCCGCTTGTTCAAGTCCATGCTGCGTGGGAATTTCAACACAGCTTTTGTCACCTTCTGTTCACTTATACTATTCGCTTATACCCAATTTGCTATTAGGCGATGTGAATGGATGACGAAGGTACGATGCTGTTGCAAACATGATAAACATGGCATGCGTATTATGCAAAAACATGACTACATGCTACGCTCATGATGCGCTCCCGGCCGTTTTACTAGCTTCACATGTGCCAAACTCGGTATTACGCGGTGCGAACAGACGACATAGGTAAATGACACATCCAAACAGAATAATAACGACTGCGTTCATGTAGCAACATGACTACATGCCACACTGATGATGCGCTCGCGGACATTTTGCTAGCTTCACATATGTCAAATGTGGCATTACGTGACGCCAATGGATGACGAAAGCATGTGACAGGTGCAAACATGATACTCATGACAAGCCTGTCATATGAGAACATGACCACATGCCACAGTCAAGGCGTCAATACATTTCGACGTGACGCGGTGAGCGTGCTCACCGGCGTTCGTTTGTCACGTCTTGCCAGCGTTGCCATGCCAGGTGCTGGTCCTGCTTTAGGCCGCGTTCACACTGAGCATTCCGGCCACCGAAAGTGCTCCGAATCGGTTCGGCGGCGGCGAGTTCCGTTGAAAGGGCCCTCTCCGCGCCGATCGCTCTCGGACCGATTTTTGCGGCGTCTGCCGCCGAATCGGTCACCGCGGATCGATAGGAGCGCTAGTCAAGGAATTTCGAAAAATGGTGGCCAA